>PVIJ01003301.1:0-138230 GCA_004024925.1 Scalopus aquaticus
GTTCCGGGTTGGGCTACCCCGGGCATGCGCAGACGGGTTACACTCCAACTGCGCATGCGGGCTCTGCGCCTTCTCTCTCGCGGGAAGTATGAGCGCCTGGCGCCTCGTGGTGGGCGTGGTGGCCCCATCGTGGAAAGGGCTGGGCAGTCCATGACTTTGTCCACCGGTTGAAGCAGCAGTTGGGGCAACGCATCCGGTTGTCTCAGTAAATGTGAGTACCGCTATATGCCGAGTCCGCCTAGTGACTGGGCAGACGGGGCCATCTTGGGAACTCTGATTCCAGGGCGTTTTCCAGACTTTGGCCGTTGTGGGGTGTGGTTCTGAATGTTCTGTCCATAAGTTTGGTTGTGATGTCGTTTTAGAGTTGATCTAAGAGTGGGGTCCTTGGGTTCACTCTGAGAAAGGTTTCACCAGAGCTCTCTTTCAGCGGCGCGCGGCGAGTTTCTCCATGAGACAGACTTAGTTATATTTAAAGAACAGGTTTATTAGAGAAAGGGACAGAGGAATAAGGGATGCTTGCATTGACACAAGTGGGCAGGAAGAGCTGCCCCGCCCGAAAAGAAGAGATTTGCTGAGAGAGAGGCCTGCATGGTTGCAGGCAGGAGGGCAGCTCTGGGGAGAGTTGCCTCTGCTGAGAGAGGTCAGTTAAGAGAAGACCTGACATGGTATAGGTCATGGGCAGGTGGGCGGGCCGCTGCCCTGCAGAGGGATGGAGTTGGTGGAAAGGACACCTGCATAGGCACAGGTGGGCAGGCCAGATGCTGCCCCGAGCCAGAGCAGGGACTGCACTGATATAGCCCTCTTTCAGTCGGGAGGGCTCATCAGGAGGGGCTCATCCTCGTGGATGGCTTATCTGTTGTTGATTCTGAATAACTAACCAGAACCTGAAATAAAACTAGAAATTCCACAATGGCTCAACCTCTATATCTTTGCCCTTTGCTCAGCCTTAGGCACTGGCTGCCTAAGGATTTTTGGTTATCACTGGATTGATGCTTATGTTGATTCCTTCTACCCAGCCCCCTTGGGTGAGTCAGGTTCCAGTCTTGTGATGCCTCTTTTATTGACTCCTATCTCCTCCATCAGTTGTACATGCATATGCATTTCTGTAGGCTAGCTACCCAGGAGGTGGGCGCATAGCTTCCATAGGGGTAGCGTTGTCAGAGTATGGCACTAGGCATCCGAGTAGTCATATAATTGTCAGCTTTCATAGACTGGCAGCCAGCTCTCCAAATTGGTAGACCCCGTTTCAGTGCCCGCCTGCTGCTCATGCAAGGTTCAGCTGATATTTGATCCCAACATGTTTTGTTTGTGCCATCAAGGTAGCCAAGGTGTCAGTGCTTCCAAGACATGTTTGTTTATCATGGGGTATTCGTTGGCAGAATCAGAGATGACGCTCCCGAAACCTAATCTAAGCAGAAATCTGTTTTTCAAAAGCAGTGGAAAGTTTTACTTAAGGTAAAACTTTAATCAGTTTTATTGATTTATAACTTAATCAGGCAATATTTTCTATTCCAGATCATGGCTATACACACTAGATTGTCATGATACATGGTAGTTATATTCTGCTCTTCATTAGCAAATACTAAACCACTGCTCCCTAGTATTGCCGATCAGCTGGGTTCTTGCGTTCTAGCAATTGAGGAATAATCACTGACATACCGGACCAAAGATTAGCAAGCGCAGACTTTTTGCAAGAGAGACTCCTGACAGCAGGAAGGGTTCCAAGGGAGGAGCCTGTAACTGTTGGGGGTAGGTTTACTTTTATAATCTCTCATGGGGACTTTCCCCCTTCTGGTGCTTTTCCACTGCCCCCCTTTGCCTCACTGCCCCACTTTGCCACCCAGAGGTGTGAAGTCACCATAAGCTACTGGGTATATGCCTCTGGTGGTTACCAGCCTCTGCCTGCTAGCTCAGTGGCTAGTAGCCTTTGCCTGTCAGCTTTCTGCTCCCTCAGGTAAGATAGCGTCAGTCTGCTATCAGTTTGCTTACAACCAAACCTTTGCCAGCCAGCTTGCAGGCAGCTCTTGCAGGCCAGCCACCTAGCCAGCTAGTTCTCTACTCCCTCACTAAGAGAAATACATTGGTTAACATTGCACTCACAGACCACAGCACCATCTGGTGGCCGTGCAAAGCTGATCGAACACGTTTTCTCCAGCTATCGATGTTTTTCATGTAATTGCCTTCCCATTCTTTTCTTGCTCACTAGGAATTGGGAGTTTCCATTTTGCTTTCTGGAGCCTTTCAACTTAATTCCTTAGCCCTTAACTCCAGGGAGCAGGGGAATTTGGCGTAGTTCTCAAGGAGGAGCCCAACATTTGGAGGCCTCTCAAGTCCCAGTTTTGCCACTCCATCCTGTTGTCACTACACCACAAGATTGTCCAGATCCTTGGTGCCCAGACCTATGACTAGGCTAATCCTTTCTCTGGTTCCCGACTTCACAGCTTGTTTCTGAGTAAAGGTTGACAAATACCCCAAGGGAGAAAGTCATTGTAGATCACACTGGTAAACAAATTTTTACAAAAGTCATATCACTAAATAAAATTAGTCATTTCCTGTGGGGCGCGGTAGGTCCGCCATTGCGAGATGGCGCCGGAGGAAAGAGGAGGTGGAACTTTAAGAGTGGGTAAACAGGATAGCCACAGCCCGTGATGTTCACGTGTACAGCGGCTTTAGAGCTCGTGCACGCGTGATCACTAAGACCATTGGTCGGGCCCAGTTTGACCTTTGTAGTAAGATGATTGGTGGAACAATTGTATATAAGGAGGACAATAAAGTGGTGGAGAGAGAGAAGACGGAGGAAGATTAGAGAGCCATTTTGAAGATCGCCTCCGAGTCGCATCTTTCTCCCTGCTGGACAGGGGACCGCGCGCGACAATTTCCTATCAATTTGTATGTGCTCAACACAAATATCACAGTCAAATTCTAATTTTGGCTCTAGTTTTTTTGTAATCTGCAGTAAATGGATGTTTACATCACGAAATGCATGCCAATAGTAATAGGCCTATGTTTAATACCTGTAAAAAATCAAGTCAGAGACTTTCTTAGATTTCTTTGCTTGTCTCTTGTACAGCTGTTCAGGAGCATCTCTGGGGAGTGTCCAGCAGTAGTCAGCCAGCATGTAGTGGACCATTTTCCCTGGTATCTTTGTTCCATTGGTGCGATATCCTGATGAAAGCGTTCGCCATGTTCATCACTAACCATACCACAGTTTTCAGGGAAAAAATCCAGATGGGAATGAAGGAAGTGGATCTTTAGAGACATATTGCAGCCAAGTTTCTGATACTGCATCAGCATGTCTTCTACTAGTTCCTTGTAGTTTTCTGCCCTGACATTCCCAAGAAAGTTTGTAGACACTAGGCGAAAAACATCCCATGCTTGTTTCGCATCACCCTGCAGCAAGTTGTTGAACCAGTCATCTCAATGCAGATGGAATGTTTGGGTAGACTATTCTCGACTTCTTTTTCTTCGTTATTCTGCCGGAAAGAGGAGGAACCAAGCAGAAGGAACAGTCTTTTATGTGGTTGCTTGGCTCTCTCCACACCATGGGGACTGCAAATGGCATTGATGGTCTTTTGCCATTTAACCACTGAGAAAGCTGTGTTGTACATGTAGCACAGCATATATGCGGGGCCTAAGGCTTGTCTTGGTCACCAACTTTGCATCTGAAGGAAAGCTTATAAGCCTTCTTCACTTGAGAAGTAATACTTTTCTTCTGGTTGGCAAATGTCACTTCCCCACAAATAGAGCAGAAATTGTCCACACTATTAACACACTTTCGAGGCATTACTGTCCTGTACTGTGCCTAAATGGATAAAATAATAACAGTTCTATGGAACAGTAGCTTAAACTGTCTCGCACAAAGTCTGAAATATTTTCAATGATCAACCTTTCCAACGGGGCTTTATGTAGCGCACTGCTGACATCAGCTTACTTCAGCAGCCGCCTGGCAGTCGTATTGCATTGCATCAGAAAATGATGCAATCAACTCTGGATGATGTGTGCATGGTGGTATATTACGCAATGTGATGCAATATGACATCATTCTAGGCTGATTTAGGATGTTGTTGCAGTCCTACTGGCTAAATTGACATGGTGAAACATATAAAATGAATTATATGAAATATCTTCAAAACAAGAGCTAATAAAAAATTTTCAGGGTTATATTCATGTTCAGCACACCAAGATACTACAGATTAGGGCCTTTTTAAGTCAGTTATGATCTCACTGTTGACCAGTGTCATCAGATGTATGGGTCCACTTTTTTCTTTTTTTAAAGATTTATTTATTTATGCATCCAAGAGCTGGGATGTAGGCCAGAGGTGTGGGGGTGATGAGAGGATTCACCAGAGACAGAGTGGGGAGCAGAACAGGCGAATCGACTGAAATACACTGCTGAGGGGAGCAGTGGGCGAGACAGGAGAGGTCTCCCGTGCCATGTGGGTCAGCTTCCTGGCTGGGGTTTAAACTTCTTCTGCAGTGGCTGTGGATAGCTTCATGATGCTGAGACTTAACCCCTTGTGCCACCAAGATGGCTCACACTTTTTTCTTTTTGCACGTGAGTATTGAGTTGTTGTTTTATGTAATTTTTAAATACATTTCTTACATGCATACGTCATATATATATTTGCGAGAACTTTTGCAAATCTGTAAGAAGGCTACGGACAACTCAATGGTTGTTTTTGATCCAGACTAGTAATCTCTTAATGAAGTATTCAGACCACTGATAGTTAATGTTATTCACATTGTTGAATTTAAACTCAACTTTTATGATCTTTTCTCTATTATTTCTCCCTCTGTTTTTCATTTTCTTCCTTTTTTACACTTTGGATTAATTGATTCTTTTTGTGATTTATGTTGATTCCACCATTGATTTATTAGCTGTGTCTTTGTTTTTGCTCTAAGGTTTACAATAGACAATGTTTCACATTGGGTTGTTGGGTTGTCGGAAAAGTCATGACGTATTTTTTCAGTTTTTCAAGCAAAAATGTATCATGACTTTTTCCAACAACCCAATAATACATACTGTCATAATTCTACAGCAACCTTTTCCCATCCCTCTACTCAGCCTTCATGCATTTGTCATTTTGCTTCTACCTGTATTATAAACCTCAACACATATTGTTATAATTTTTAAAAAATATTTATTTATTTTTGGGTAGAACTGGTATAGGCTAGAGGTGTGGGTGGTGAGAGGATTCACTGGAGACAGAGAGGGAGCAAAACAGATTGATTTTACTGAAATACACTGCTGAGGGGAGCAGCGGGCGAGATAGGATTGTCTGCTGCACCATGTAGGAAGCTCCCTGGCCGGGGATCGAACTCAGGCTGTAGCAGTGATAGAGCTGAGATGTAACCCCTAGGCCACCAGGGAGACCCTCATATTGTAATTTTAATTTAAAATCTTTATTTTTTAAAGATTTACTTATTTATGCATACAAACTGGGGTACAGGCCAGAGGCGTGGGGTGGCGAGAGGGTTCACTAGAGACAAAGTGGGGAGCAGAACAGGCAGATCAATGGAAATACACTGCTGAGGGGATCAGAGGGCGAGGCAGGGGAGGTCTGCCGCGCCATGTGTGAATCTTCCCGTCAGGTGTGGAATTTGCGTGGCCACTGCCGACAGCCCCACAGCGCTTAACCGCTGCGCCACCAGGGAGGCCCTATTTAAAATCTTTTATAGACGTCTTTTACATTTGCCTACATCATATTTCCCATTGCTGGTGTTCATTATTTATTTGTGCAAATCTAGATTTCCATCTGGTATTATTTTTTTCTTCCATTTGAAGAATTTCCTTTTAACTTTCTTATAGTAAGTATATGTTGGTGATAAATTCTGTTTTTGTTCATTAGAGAAAGTCCTTATTTTGAACTCACATGAGAAAGATATATTATTATTTTACAGAATTCTAGGTTGACATTTTTTTCTTTCAGGTCTGTAAAGATATAATTTCATTGTTTTACGATCCACATCATTTCTGATAAGACACCTTTGATATTTCTTACCTTTGCTCCTCTTTTCCTAATGTGTATTTTTCTTTGGTCGCTAGGAATCAATTCTTAAGAGGTTCAGTGTGGTTTTTGAGTCTATGAGTTTATAGTTTTCATTAAACTTAGAAAATTATCAGTCATTCCTTCCAAAATATGTATTTTATACCTTTTCCTTTTGGGATTTTAATTACATATATGTCAGCCTGCTTAATATCATTTCATAGATAAGTGAAGCTGTGCTACCTTCTAAAAATTCAATCTTTCATTTCTCTCTTTTGGTCCATTTTTAATAGCTACTATTGATATTTCTTCTAGTTCACTGCTCTTTTTTTCCTCTAGTGTGTAATCTACTGTTAATCCCATCTAGTGATTAAAATGACACAAAACAAAAAAT
Source organism: Scalopus aquaticus (assembly GCA_004024925.1). Classification (NCBI taxonomy): domain Eukaryota; kingdom Metazoa; phylum Chordata; class Mammalia; order Eulipotyphla; family Talpidae; genus Scalopus; species Scalopus aquaticus. The sequence goes on from PVIJ01003301.1 coordinate 6,382, forward strand.
ATATGGGTCTGTTTTATTCACTTTTTTCCTCCTATTGATGGCCCATCTTTTTCTGGTTTCTTGGTGTATCTCTTTTACTTTATTGAGTGCCTGAATTTTACTTTATTTTTTTAAAGGAAGTATTAGGCTTTAATTAGGCTTTAATTTTTATTTTGCATATCAGAATTCAATTGATTTACTTGTGATTCAGTTTAATTCTTTCAAAGCTAACATTTGCTTTTTGCCAGGGTGAGATTAGAAAAACTTTTTTTGTAGAGCTATTCAGTCCAGTTACTAAGGCATGATCTTTCTGATGCCTCTGCTGAGTGCCCCCAAATGAGCAGCGAGGAGGCTTTTTTTCTGGCCAGCTTCATCTTGGACACCCTCTACCTTTGAATGAGCTCTGGGAACAGTGTAGTGAACAGTTACTGGTTTCTAGATGCCTGGCCTTATGGAATTCCCTGCTCTTCCTCCACAGCTTAGGGTGGAAAGGGTCCCCCATGCAGATTTCTTGAGTTCTTTCTATGCCTGGCTCCTTACTCTTTCACGGCCTTTTGGCCCCATTAGTTATGTCCTTGGTTTTCTGTTAATGTCAGTTCATCCCAATATTGCTTTCTTTTCTCTCTTTTGGAGACCAATCCTTTTCCAAGCTCTTCTGATATCCTTAATTCTTGTTACATCCCATCACCCTGGTCTGGCAAACCCTCAACATTAATTGAATCGAGTGTCTGTTTTTTCCCTGGTGGTGCCTCTGGCTCTTTTGTGAAGCTGAATACATGAGGAGGTGGGTGATAGCAGCATGAATATCCTATCGACAATACCCTGAAATCTTCTTGGGATCCTAACAGACCTCTTCTGTTTCCTATTTCAGCTCTTCACTATTATCTATACTGAGCTTTCAAACACACTCAAATATCCTCAAATCTGTTTCTGCCTCTTTTCAGATATCCCTGCTCCATAGCGAAGTTGAAGTTATTTATTGAGAAATCTATTTCCTTCCACAATTCACAGTAATCCCCACTTTATATTTACTCTTTCCCCCCTAAGTTTCAGTTAAATGATTATTATATCCCTATTTAAAATTAAGACTATTTTTTTTTACTTATTCCATGGATCCTTTTGACTAATAATAGACTTTGACCTAATGAATATTAAAAATATATTTATTATAATTCAACATATCCTGGTCTACCAGGTATTTTCCATCAGTGTTTTCACATTTTCATTTTATTTTATTAAAGATTTATTCAGTTATGCCTGCAAGAACTGGGGTGTAGGCCAGAGGTATGGGGTGGTGACAGGATTTACCAGAGACAGAGTGGGGAACAGAACAGGCAGATCTACTGAAATATACTCCTGAGGGGAGCAGCAGGTGAGGCAGGTGTGATCTGCTGCACCATTTGGGAAGCTCCCTGACCAGAGATCGAATTTATGCTTCAGTGGCTGTGGATAGCTTCATAGTGCTGAGACTTGCACCACCAGGGAGGCCCCTCTTTTCACATTTTTAATTAGGTTAAAATGCACATGAAATTTACCATCTCAACCATTTTTACGTGGTCATAAGTTTTAACTTTTATAAGTTATAACTTGTTAAGTTCAGTGGTGTAGCCTTCACCACCATCCACCCCGTAACTTTTCATCTAGTATATCTGAAGGTCTATACCTTTCAAACAGTGACTACCATTCTCCCCTCCCTCCACCCCCTAGGAGCCACCATTACACTTGCTGCCTTGATGATTTTGACTCATCTGTGAGTGGAATGATGCAGTATTTGCCTTCTTGTGCCTCGCTTATTTCACTCAGTGTGTCCTTCAGATTTACCTGTGTTGTGGCATATGTCAGACTTTCCTTCTTCTGAAGATTGAACAGTATCCCATTGGATGGAAACATCACATTCTGCTTGTCATCTTTTCATCTGTTGATGGACTTTTGGGCCGCGTCCATTCGGGGTTGTGAATAACGCTGTCCTCTCATGGGTATCCAAGTAGCTCTTTGCGGCCTGATTTTCCATACTTACAGGTAAACCTCGAAGTGAAATTGCTGGGCCATATGGTAATTTCATTTTTAATTTTTTGAGGGATCTTCATACTGTTTCCACAGTGACAATTTCACTTTACATTCCTACCAACAAGGCACAAGGGTTCCAATTTCTCCATATCTTTGCCAACGCTTTTTTGGTCTTGTTCTTTTTACAGTAGCCATCCCGGTGGGATGGAGTGGTCTCTTTCTGTAGTTGCAGTTTGCATTTCCCTTTGTGATCATTAGGTGCGTCTTTTCGTGCACTTTGTGGCTATTCATGTGTCTTCTTTGGAGAAATGTTCCAGTCCTTGCCCACTTTTGAATTGGGTTATTTGTTTTTATAAAGTTTTAGGAGTCCTCTGTGTATTCTGGATACTAATTCCTTGGCAGACATGATTTGCAAATATTTGATCCTATTCTGAAGGGGCCCTTTTTACTCTTGTTATTGTTTCAACATATAAAAGTCTTAAAATGTCCATGAAGTGTAATTTGTCTTTTTTTTTCTTTTTTTGGCTGTGCCTTTGGTGTCATAGCCAAGAAATCATCGCCAAATCCAAATGTTCTGAAGCTTCTGTTCTACATTTTCTGCTCAGAGTTTTATGGTTTAGGTCTTATATTAGATCCTTGATCTGGGCCTCCCTGGTGGCACAGCGGTTAAGCGCTGCCCTGTGGAGCTGTCAGCAGCGGCGACGCAAGTTCAACTCCCGGCCAGGGAGATTCCCACATGGCGCGGCAGACCTCTCCTGCCTCGCCCGCTGCTCCCCTCAGCAGTGTATTTCTGATCTGCCTGTTCTGCTCTCCACTCTGTCTCTGGTGAACCCTCTCGCCACCCCACGCCTCTGGCCTGTACCCCAACTTGTGTGCATAAATAAATAAATCTTTAAAAAAAAGATCCTTGATCTGATTTGAGTTATTTTTATCTGTGGTGTTAAGTAAGGGTCCAGCTTCATTCTTTTGCACGTAGACAAATGGTTTCCCAGCGTCGCTTGTCGAAGACTGTCCTTTACCCCGTTGATGGCCTTGGCACCCTGGTCAAAGTCATGTGACCGTATATATAAGTATTCATTTCTAGGGTTTTGTTCTATCCCATTTGTCCATCAGTATTTAAACTCTCCCTTCAGGGCCTCCCTGGTGGTGCAGTGGGTTGAGTCTCAGCCTCTGAAGCTGTCCGCAGCCTATGAAACACAAGTTTGATCCCCAGCCAGAGAGATTCCCACATGACGCAGCAGACCTCTCCTGCCTCGCTCCCCTCAGCAGTGTACTTCGGTCGATGTTCCTGTTCTGTTCCCTTCTCTGTTCCTGGTGAATCCTCTCACCACCTCAATTCTCTGGCCTACACCCTGGTTCTTATGTGCATAAATAAATAAATCTTAAAAAAATAAAATAAACTCTACCTTCACCCCCAGTGAAGTTCTGGTTCCCCCTCTGCAGTTACATTTAATGAGAGTGTGGTCTGTAGACCCCTCCATTTTCTCTCTCTCATGCACTCTCAGTCCATGCTGAGCTGACCCTCAACTCCACAGCCCTGTCTGACTTATTTTACCTTTAATAATGGGCTCTCCGCCAATACCGGCTACCTTATTTAGATGTTCTCTACCACTCTCTTCCTTGAAGGTCTCTCTTGAAAGGTCTCTCTTTCCCTGTCAATTCTTTGATAGGTGGAATTCTTCAGGGTATAAGGTCAAGAATTTAAGAATTCTCTTCTAGAAGTTACACTCCTCAGCCTGTGTTTTCCAGGGTCATATGTTTATTTTCTAAGCCCTCAATTTTTAGGCATCACAATTATTTGACTTCATCCCTGAGGGAGTACAGAAAAATAGTTTCTTCCAGTTACCTCTGGTAGCCTTTTGGGATATTATTCTCTTTAATCACTCATAATTAACTTGGATAATTAGTATGCTGAGAAAAAGATGTTCAGGGATTTTCCTTGTCATTGATGCTAGAAAAATACAATTATCACAGCTCTAGAGAGATGGGGTCAGAAAACCAAACCTATAACTAGAGATTCAGTTTTTTCCCCTTCCACAACAAATCCGTAAACACTGGATCCAACGTTCTGGTACAAAGATTGCTCAGGTGAGTGGAGTTTTCCTTCAGACTTAGAGACCCTCTGGGAAAGAAAAGGGGTGAATATTCAGAGATGGGAACCCACGTGATCTCAAGGTAACAGTGCCTTGTCACAAGAATGTACAGGGGTCCCCGATGGAGCTGCCTTCACTAGGAAGGGGTGTTGCCTGAAGGCTGTGGAGATTCTCTTCCTCTCACCCTTGCTTCGTGTCTCCTCATTCTTTTCCTGTGTTAGGTATGTCTGAATTCTTACCTCAGTTCTATGATTAAACCTTTTCAACCTGAGATTTTCCAGCATGGGGTCAAGCTGAATTAAGTGTATACTGGAGAAAAGTATAGGTCTGGGGCACAGAACATCTTAAATGTTAATGTCTTGATTCCATCAGACCTCGTCTCGGTAAGACTCACGTTGGGATATTCATTTACACTGAAAAGTGTAACATGTGCAGTGCATGAAACCTTGGAGGCATTGTTTGACTCTTCGTTCGAACTGTATACCAGGAAGTGACATGTTATTGTAGGTGCTGATCTTCAAGTCAAAATGATGCTCCTTGGAATAAATGCTTGACCCCATTATAGAGGAATTCCAGCTATAGAGGATATTCACTGGGAAAAAGTATCCCAGTGAATATCCTCACAGCTGGGTCCTCAGTCCCCATAGCATCCTGGGGTCCCAAACTTGGAATCTGAAAGGGGGTTTGGGTCCTACCATCAGACATCTGATGTGGAGATTGACTTCTGCTCTGTGTTCCAGGGGAATAGAAAAATCCCCAGAGCCGCTGTGCTAGGTCAGGACAGAGGCGAGCGTGGGGTTAGTGTGCACAAGATTTAACAACTTAGTGAATCTCATTGAACCTCGAGGTACATGGCCTTAGGGAGGCATCTCCACACGTGTGGCTCATACCCAGAGCCCACGGAGGACTCGTCACCAGCCACACCACTCTCCGGGCCAGTTGAATCTGTCCTGCTATTTCTTTCTGCCCATTGGTGGCCGATCGGTGCTCTTTCTGATTATGTTTTGTTGTAAAGTGCATTTTTGTGTAACACTTGATGTGCTACTCCAATTCTGCAGTTTCTAAACCATTCAACAGCTTTTCCTAGTCCCTCATACTGACCAGTTATTGTCTTTTACATTGAGCTTCCTATTCATAAATTTTACTGGACACTTTATGCTGAACCTTTGGTATTTTTGTTTTTTTTTCACTTGCACCACACACTTTAATTGCTGTGTTGTTTTAGAAAATCATTTAGGTCAATCTGCTTCATTAATATTTTTTTAAAAAACAACTTGGCTTCTTTGCTTGAAAATCTGGGGGAAAATGACTTGAATTTTTTGGTACCATTATAGTTCATAATTGAGGAAAATTGCCTCAAAAGCTACTCCCCAAATTCTCATGTGATTTTGATTGGTACTGAATTGAATCTACAGATTAATTTGAGGAAGTTTCCCAATCTTGACTGCATGTTATATCTTCTACCCAGAAACATGGGATTACTTACACTCAGTCAAGATTTCTTTTATACTTTTTTTAAAATTTAAAAAATCATAGGAATAAACTAGATCAGTAATGTGCTATAACCATTAAAGTGTTTATACACTGTGTGTTAAAAATGTTAGAATGATTTACTTACTTCTTCTTATTGAAGAAGCTATTTTATTGCTTCTAAAACATTCCAGTTGGTTCTTTGTAGCACAAAGAAATAATTTCCAGCTTGTCATTTTCTTGACCAAGTCAAAAGAATCTTGACTAATTGTGTCTCTGTGGTGATGTCACTTTTTTTTTCTCCAGTGAGACATGCTCACTTCTAATGTTCACTCTCATGTTAATTATGTGTGCTCTGGGGATTCAGTTTTGTTAATGTTGTGTTATTATTAAATGTATTGCTCAACTCAGCTTCCAAGTCCTTGGTTCAAAAGTTGAGTTTTAAAATTAAATTGATTTACAGAAAGATATTTGACAAACACAGTACTGGCTAGGTTCTAGTACAACATAAGACACTGGAAAATGGAGCTCTTGGGAAAGACAAGTCTCTCCATGTACAAAAACAAACAAAACCCCACATCAAGCAAGGATATACACAATCAGTGAGCTTAATGTTCTGTTTTTTTAAACTATTAGGTAGAGAATCTGCATTCTGTGTTAAGAAATCTATTAATGTAAATAACATGTTGAAATAACTTGTGACATGAAAACAGCAACTCCATTCACTTGTTTATTCTCATAACAGGTATTTATTAAGTGCCTGCAAGTAACTGATTGTTCTGGATCCTGGATTGGAACTGAAAACAAGGTAGACAAGATGCCTGCTTTCATGGCTTGTAAATTTCTTAACATGCAATGCAGATTTTCTACTTGATAGTATCTGGCCCTTTTCAGTTTTTTCCATTGGAGAAAATTGTTTTCCTTCAGTGGAAATAAAATAATCCAATAAGATAATTTTAAGTCTCATAATTACTATAAGAGATACACTAGACGATGAGGAGAAGCAAACTTTGGGGTAGAGATTTTATGCCCAACGATAGAATGGGTTTCCCAGAAAGAATATTAAGAAAAATTTTGGTGAGAATTGTATGTCATGTGATTCATGTGACTTGAAGAGATTCACACATGCCTTTTGTTTCTCCACAGGTTCTGTGGCTCTAAGCAAAATCAGTATCCTCAGCCAGTGAGGGAATGTCCTCTGTTGACTTGGCTGTAGGTGTGGTCATCCTTGCTCAGACTGGAATAGGGACTTTGGGGAATGTGTCACTCCTCTGTCATTCTGTCTGTTCTGTTTTCAGGAGACATGGGTTGAGACCATCTGAGCAAATTATCAACCATCTGGCCTTAGCCAATACCTTGGTCCTCCTCTGTGGAGGAATCCCTCAGACAATGCTAGCCTTTGGGTGGAAGTCTCACCTAGACGATGTTGCATGTAAATTTGTCTTTTTTTGTCACAGAATGGCCTGGGGAAGTTGCCTCAGCATCACCTGTCTTTTGGGTGGTTTCCAGGCCTTAAGTATTAACCCCAGAAAGTTTAGGTGGGTAAAAGTAAAATTTAAATCCCCAAAGCATATTAATTCCCTCTGTATCTTGAGCTGGGTGTTTCATTTGATGGTAAATATCATTGTTCCTATGAGGATGACTGGACAGAAGAGCAGCAATGTCAGTGTGAAATCAAATCTTGGATATTGCTCTCGTGTGCCTATCAACATAATTACAGAATCAATATTTTCAGTTATTTTTTTCTTTATTGATGTTATTTCTTTGGGACTGATGATATGGGTCAGTGGATTCATGATGTATTTCCTTCATAGGCATCAGCAGCAAGTCCGGTACCTTCACAGCACTAGTCACTCCCCTCCAACGTCCGCAGAGGCCAGAGCCACAAGATCTATCCTGGCATTTGTTAGCACTTTTGTCATCTTTTATTCTCTCTCTTATGCTTTTGAAATGCAGGTTTATCTTATCGACAATCCACAGTTGTGGCTTACGAACACCAGTGTGCTACTAACATCTTGTTTCCCAACCTTCAGTCCTTTTTTGTTCTTCAAAAGTAACTCCCAAGTCTTCAGCTTCTGTTCTTCCAGATAAGGAAGATGTAGGACTTACCCAGTTACCGACAGCACTGTACAATTTTCATTCATCCATGTATCTCATACTGTGAAATATCTTCTCTATACCATTCATATTTTAGACAGCGGGGAAACAGCGAGGATATTTGCTTCAATAAAGTCCATGGGGAATCCAGAAATCAAATAAACAGTTACACAGATAATTATATAATTGCTGTTGTGTCAATTGCTGCATTAAGGGCATAGGACAGTATGTTTCAGGGTCATGGAAAGCTCTTGGTATCTCCAGTTTGGGCTACTGCCTGGGCATTTTGGAGGAGTTCATCCATAGTGGGTATTTCAGGCAATTAGTAAATGTAGAAATCTGGATTTGAACCCTGGCTGTCAGATTTCAGAGTCTGTGTGCTTAACTGATGCATCACCGAAGATTCCCTATTTCAGGCAATTGGAAAAGCGTATCTGAACACCACTGGCAGAAAGGAGCATAGAAGATACAAACAGTAGGAAGAAATTCACATGCATCACATGCCAAGAATAGGAGAATTCAGAGCCAAGGCTATTGAGTTAGGGTGGGATGACAGATGAGGTTAGGGATTTGTACCATGAATCCAGCAATAATTTCAGGTATCGTAAGATTTTATTAGAGAAAGGAGGTTCTTAAAAAATTGTCCAAGTTGCCTAACAATTACGAGCATAGTTTATTGAATTGAACAAGAGTAAGCTTGGGAAAAAGAGGACTTATGAAGGAGATTTCGGACAGGAGACTTATGAAGTAAACCAGGTGAGAGGGGATGGTGGTTGTAATACAGATAATGAAAACCAGCATGAAGACAAGCATATGCACTTGAGAAATACTTCCTTAGAAAGAAATATGCACTGAGCTGAGTGGTTGTTTCATAAAGGGTTGTTTGAGAAAGGCTGGTGTAGACAGTGACTCACACTTAAGACTTGAGCATCTGGATTGGTTGTGATAGTGTTCCTTGATTTTGAGGAACAAAGGAAGCTATGTTTGGGTGTTAAGATCCTGCACTTTTTTTTAGCATGTGGCGTGTATCGTGTCTCTGTGACATCACCATCATGCACTCGTCTAGTCACATACCACACATGCACATACAGACGAGTAGAGTGAAGGTGGAAGGTTTGATTTGGAAATACACTGTTGGGCTGCCAACAATAATACGCTCGTAATAGGAGCTGAGTAAGGTAAAGGCAGGGACATCTGAGAGGAGAGTAGGCCCGAGGGTGAAAAGTATCAGATAGGAAGGGAGAAGGAATGCCCTGGGTGACTCAGTTTTCAATAATTTGGTCAGGAAATATCTTCCTGATACTGATATTTGAATGAGTCCAAGATGACTTGAGGGAGTAGGTAATGCAGGTAGTCCTTGGCAGGAAGGTCAGGGGTGGAAAGAAGAGGTCAAAGCAAAGATTAAAGAAAGGACCTTTGTTGGTGTCGTGAATAAAGGCGCCAGTGTGGCTGTGGGGGAACTTGGCGATGAACAGACAGTAGGAGTTAAAGGTGACGGATGTATGTGAAATGCTGTAGGAAATTAGTTATTTTGACTTCCACTCCAAAAGAGAGCTATTAGAAGTTTTTGAGCAGAACAGCATAATCTTGTTAATTTTCTGTTGTTGAAAGAGCAAGGCAGCAGAGGTCTGTCACACCATGGGACTCTCCCCGGCCAGGTATCGAACTCGCTGGCGACAGCTCCGCAGCGTAGCGCTCAACCGCTGCGCCACCAAGGAGGCCCAGTTGTGCTGTATTTAGAAGTTGGAAGGGAAGCCGCACCATCCACGCTGAAGGGCAGCGCGGGCACCGCTCGGCGGCTGCTCTCCGTGGTGCTGACGCGCCGCTGACTCGCTTTGCTGGCCCGGTGCGCCTGCTGGCCCTGCTGGGGCTCTCCCAGTGCTGGGCCAGGTGTGTGTGCGATCGTGGCAGGGTGCCAACTTCTGCAGGGGACCCACGAAGTAGAAGCTGGAGGTCGTGAGACTCCGACGCAGGTGCTGGTTTGTCTTCACTCTTCCTAGTTCACAGCCAGCTCTTGGTTCTGACCGCTGAGCATGCGACCCTACAGCGCCCCCTTGTAAGCTTCTTCAGCAGCTACTGCCAGTACAAAAGGCCTCATCTTTATAAAAATCTCACATTCCATATCTCTCCTATTGGTTCGACTCTGAACCCTAACTGACGCAATGATTTTCCTAGTGAGATCAGCAGGAAACTATAGCCCATTTAGAGGGCAAAGTGCAATAATTCATATGAGTGCTGGCGGACTAGTGTCTTAATAGCAGAAGTGGTGGGCATTATTCAAATCTGCATGTGTTTTTATGCATTTGTCTTTTTCTTTCTTTCGAGACATTCTTCTCCTCAGGCAAAGAGAAACCGCTCTTATCTTGTTATTCATCTGCTAGCTTCCAGCATAGATGAGATTATGAAAGTTCCAGGCTATTCTTTACTTGACCTGATTACTTTCCCTCCATAAATTTTATTGTGGTATAACATTCATAAGGAAAGTATTCCAAATAATTAAGTCTACAGACTATTACATTTTCATAGGTTGAACACTAATAAAACCAAAAATTAGAATAAGAAATAGTATTGCAAGGTTTTTAAAAAAGATTTATTTTTATTCATTTATATACACAAGAACTAGGGTGTCGGCCAGAGGTGCGGGGGGTGAGAGGATTCATTGGAGACAGAGTGGGGAGCAGAACAGGCAGATCTACTGAAATACACTGCGCGGCTCTACTGAATTATACTGCTGAGGGGAGGAGCAGGCAAGGCAGGAGAGGTCTGCTGCGCCATGTGGGAAACTCCCTGGCCGGGAATCAAACTCATGCTGCAATGGCTGGGGCTAGCTTGATAGCACTGAGACTTTAACCTCTGCGCCACCAGGGAGGCCCCTCAAGGTTATTTTTTTTATACATCAATAAAGTCAGTGACCCCAAACATATCCACTGTCTAGATTACAGCTTACACTCATTTGACTGTACTTGAGCTGTATGTAAATGGAATCAGTCAGTGTGTACTCCATAATGCCTGACTTCTGTGACTCAGCCTCAGGCTTCTGAAACTCTCACGTGTCACTGAATGTATTTGAAGTTCTTTTACACTCACATCTGCATGTTATCCCACTGTGTAAATAGGAGACAACTGAATCATTCTTGAGAGCTTGTTTGAAGGTTCTAGCAGGGGAGCGCAGCGACTCTTCAATCCTTGACCAAAGAGACTCATCCCTGTTCTGGGAAGGCCGTCCTCTCCCACTGCCATGCACCCGGGAGGGACGCGCACGCAGCAGTGAAGGATGAAAGGGACACCCACCAAGCCAGCCGATTCAGCAGATCAGCCCTGGTGATCAATGGGGGCGACATGTTGCAGTCAGATCACCCCCATATCCTGACAACTTAATCATTCCAGGGTACATGCTTATCTGCCTTGTTTCCTGACTTGACTTCTAGAATACTTCTAGAATAGAAAGATTACTGATATGCTTGGTACGTGTCTTTGAGTATATTTATACATGGTCTTCTCCTGAGTACACAGCTAGAGAAAAACTGTGGGATCATATGACTTTAGTAAGCAATGCCAGACAGTTTGCTAAGGTGGTTATACAAATGAATTGATACTCTCACCAGCAGTGTATGAGAATTCCGTTGCCTCAGATATTCCCCCAACATTTGTTATTGTCCACTTTTTCCCATTTTGGACATACTGGTGGACATGTAGTGATCTCACATGACTTTAATTTTCATTTCCCTATGACTACTGAAGTTGAAAATTACACGTGTATTTATTGGTTATTTGATTCTTCTCTTGTGAAGTTCCTTTTAAAATGTCTTATTGCTCACTTTCCTTTTTCTTATTTATTGTTAAGAGCTCTTTATATATTCACAGTGTGAGTCCATTGTAGGATCTGTTCAGTATAAATATCTTCAACCCTTTTCATTTTTTTATTCATGTATAAGTAGAATTTCAAAATTTTAAAGTAGGCCATTGTATTCTCTCCCCCCGAGTTGGTCACGTTTTGTTTCCTGTTAGGAACTGTGTATATTTCAAAGTCATGACCATACTCTTAGCTGCTTTCATCAAAAATTCTTGTTGTTGATACTTCCACATTGATCTATAATGCATGTGATTTCATTGTTGTGGATGGTGTTGTGAGTGGTTAGTCAAAGACTAATTCTTATGAATAGCCAAACCCCAGTGAAGTTCAATGTCTTAATTTATTCTTGTCACAAATCAGATAGAAACTGTGATTCAGCTTCTCTACTCTTTTCCATTGGTCTCTTTGTCCTTGTGCCACTCTTGCACTATCTCAATTATAATAGCTTTGAAATAAACTCAAGCATTGTTCTTCAGTTTGCCTTAGCAATTCTTTGCTCTTCACATTTCTACATCCATTTTATAAACACCTTACACAGCATTTGTTACCATTTTGAATGACTTCTCTTTTGAAACTTCATTTCATGTTTCTTTATTGGTAGTCTTTAGAAAGTCAATTTTGTATTTTAAATCAAAATCCAGCAATGTTGCTCGATTACTGTAACTTCTCATTTATCTTCTGTGTACACCAGTGTGTCACCTGTGAATAAAAGCAGGCTTAATTTTGCCTTGTTGATATGCTTTCAATGCATTGAATGAAGCCTTCAACAGATACTATCTATATTTTTGATATGCTGATACCTTGTGAAGGAATTTTACATTTATGCTTAAGTGCTACATCTTAAAATATCCTTGTCAGGTTTTAGTATCGAAATTACTGGACTTCAGGAATGAGTTGGGAAGTATCTTTCTATTCTCTAGATGAATTTTTGTAAGCCTGGTGTAATTTCTTTCTTAAATACTTGGAATATTTATTGATGAAGCAATACACGCATGGGGTTTTCTGCATTTCATGCATTCCCATGTGGACTATACTATAAATTGTGAAAAAAATTAAAATACTGGTCAAATATCATTAATGTGTTTAGGAAATTCAGTTTCTATCTCTCTTTGTACCAATTTTCATAAATTATATTTTCCCCAAAAATGGTCATTTAGCTAAATTGTCAAATGTTGAAAAGCCTGTTTATTGAATTCTTACTCTTTTAAAAATATAGAATCTACATTCAGGTCCCCTTTATCATTCTTGATGTTGCTAATCCTTCTTTCTTTCCTCCTCTCTTCCCTTCCCCAACCCATTCCCTTCTTTCCTTTTTCTTTCTTTCTCTCTAGGGGAAGTGAATCTGTACTTTTAGTTCACTTGTTCATTCATTCATTTTATTAAGAATATTCAGGGATCCTTTACTGTATGCCAGCCACTGTTATAAGTGATACTGGAAATGATAATAAATAAAATAGGAAAATACAATGGTTCTTATGGAGTTTACCTTCTACTTGGAGAGGCAGAAGAATATTAGACAAACAGACAACACTACGATATTTCAGACGGTGATTAGTGCCCTGCTGAAAAGTATCGGATAGGAAGGGAGAAAGAATGCCCTGGGTGACTCAGTTTTCAATAATTTGGTCAGGAAATATCTTCCTGATACTGATATTTGAATGAGTCCAAGATGACTTGAGGGAGTAGGTAATGCAGGTAGTCCTTGGCAGGAAGGTCAAGGGTGGAAAGAAGAGGTCAAAGCAAAGATTAAAGAAAGGACCTTTGTTGGTGTCGTGAATAAAGGTGCCAGTGTGGCTGTGGGGGAACTTGGCGATGAACAGACAGCAGGACTGTTTCTGAGTGTGTTGGAATTTGTGATACTGTGGGTTGAAGTTGTTCATCATTTTGGGGAAACGCTGAGGCATTAATCTTAAATTCATCTGCTCTTACATCCTCCTTCTCTAATTTCAGTCTTACATGTTTGATTTTATCGTCTACACATCTCTTACCCTCTTTTCTGTGTTTTTCTTGTCTATTTGTATGTTTCTGGATATTTCCTTCTCACTCATTTTAAGTTTCTAATTTTGCTTTCAGTGGTGTCCAAGTATCTAATAATTCCAGGAGGAGTGTTCAAATAGAATTAGCTTGTGCTCATTTAATCTAGGAGAAAATAATTGCATCAACATAGCAAAGCCCTGGTGTCTGTCTGTCCTATTACAGATTATGGAATGACTTAATGTCCTTAGGTCAAGTCACAGAATAATGACGTAGGAGACAGCCTTTATTCTTAGGGGCTACCCACAGAGAGGGGAAATGTCATATCTACAATATAGACTCAAATACCAGCAAAAAATATGTGAAAAATTATATACAAGCAAATGAAAATATGACCTATCAACAGTCACTGAATATAAAGAAAGCTACTGCACTCTTCCTTTTTCTAATTTATTATGAATTTTGTGCAGGAAAAAAGCGGACTGTTCCATGTCTGTTTCTTGGGTTATGAAAAGCATTATCACTCTCTCCAAGTCCTCAGAGGCTTAGCAGTGACTTCTTGCTCACATTAGCTTTCAGAGATGAGTTCTGATTTTACTTTATTCTGCTGGATTCTATCCTCAATGATCAGTTTACATAAAGAGCAGATGATGGGAGGTTTTTTTTTTTAAAGATTTATTTTTGCATACAAGCTGGGGTGCAGGCCACAGGTGTGGGGGGTGAGAGGGTTCACCAGAGAGAGTGGGAAGCAGAACAGGCAGATCAACTGAAATACACTGCTGAGGGGAGCAGGGGGCGAGACAGGAGCGATCTGCAGCGCCATGTGGGAACCTCCCCGGCCTAGCATGGAACTCACAGCTCCACAGCTCTGCGCTTAATCCGTTGGACCACCAGGGAGGCCCAAATGATGGGAGGTTTTTACCATTTCATCAAGGGTCTTCCTCTTGCGTGAGTTTGCTGATGGGATCGCCAGTGATAAAAATAATACCGAGCACATACCCTTCGAAAGGTTTTTATTATTTTGTTCTCACAAAAATACTATTAAATAGGTACTACTAGCACCACTTTAAAACTGAGGCACAAAGGGGAAGTAGGGTTTTGCCAAGTATCACACAGGTCTCGGCGGGCTCACGAAAATGGCAGCAGAGGTCTCCCAAGGCTGAAGTCTCCCCCTTCACTGAGAGCGGAATTTTACCGCGACACAGCACACCGCGGGGCGGGAGCTGATCGTCTGCGCCTGCTCTGTTTGAGTCGGTGCCAAGCCAGAGAGCCGGAGTTTAGAGACCCTGACGCAGTTTGATGGGGCTTATTTACTTCTGAGAGTCAGTAATGGAAACGGGACCTTGATTTTGTAAGTGTTTTCCTTTCCATTTCATTTTCTGGCAGCCCAACTGTATTTCATTTTATGAAAATACTGAACAGCAGCAGTTTGGGGGGTGGCGGGCCCTTCCTCTTGGTTGAGGTGCACTGTAGCCCTGTCAGTCTGCTAAAGCATAGCCCAATGCTGGAGAGGCTGTAGTCTTTCAACTATGTGGACAAACTATTTCTGTTAACTTCTGAGCAAGAGATGTGAAGCAAAGCAGATTCCCACCTGTTTCCTCACAAGCAAAAATGTCTTACTTATGAGTTCTCTGCCATTATAAAAGGCCTTAACTATAAGGCCTCTTTACAAGCATAAGGTTCCTCACTAAGGTGATTTCTCTGGTGTAAAGTTAGTTGATCCCTACGATTAAAGGTTTTGCCACATTCTTTGCATTTATGGGGTTTTTCACCAGTGTGAGTTCTGTGGTGGCGGGTAAGTTCTGCGTTAACACTGAAGGCCTTCCCGCATTCTTTACATTTGTAGGGCTTCTCTCCTGTGTGTACTGTGTGATGGCGAGAAAGTTCTGCTTGAAGACGAAAGGCCTTCCCGCATTCTTTACAACCATAAGGTTTCTCACCCGTGTGAAGTCTAAAATGTTGAGTGAGGTGGTACCGACGGCTGAAGGCCTTTCCGCACTCCTTACATTCATATGGGATCTCACCGGTGTGAGTTCTCTGATGTAAGGTAAGTTGGTAACTACAAATAAAAGCATTCCCACACTGATTACACGTGTAGGGCTTCTCCCCAGTGTGGATTCTGTGATGTTGAGTGAGATGATAATGACGGCTGAAGGCCTTCCCACACTCCTTACATTCGTAGGGTCTCTCCCCTGTGTGGATCCTCTGATGCTGAGTAAGGTGATTGCTACGAATAAAGGCCTTCCCACATTCCTGACATTTATAGGGCTTTTCGCCAGTATGGAATCTGTGATGCTGAGTAAGTTCTGTTTGAAAGCGAAAGGCCTTCCCACATTCTTTACATTCATAGGGTTTCTCCCCAGTATGAATTTTCTTGTGCTGAACAAGGTAGGAGCCGTGACTGAAAGCCTTCCCACATTCACTACATGTATAGGGTTTCACACCGGTATGGATTTTCTGGTGTTGACTGATATGTCGCTGCACCCGAAAGGTCTTCCCGCAAATCTTACACTCATAAGGCCTTTCGCCGGTGTGAATCCTCTGGTGCTCAGTGAGGTGGTAATGGAGTCTAAAGGTCTTCCCACAGTCACCACATTCATAGGGTCTCGCCCCGGCATGAATTGTCCGGTGTACTCTCAGGTCCCCCACACGGCAGAAGGCCTTCCCACACTCCTTACATACATAGGGCCTCTCACCAGTGTGGATTCTCATGTGTTGCATAAGGTATGACTGCTGTCTAAAGGCCTTCCTACATTCCTTACATTCATAGGACTTCTCTCCAGTGGGGGCTTCCTGATGCAGGGGAATGGACAGGTGTTTTGGGGTAACAGTTGGACTGATGCCTCCTGTCCGATGTCCTCCTCGTCTGTCAGGTTCGCGTTTGCTCCGTGAATCATTTCTGAACGTAGTGTCATCGCGGATGTCGTTTTTTATTTTTTCCACAGTCTGCAACTGAGACAGATAGATTTCACAAATATCCTTTTCCGGAAATAACTTCTTGGGGACAGATTTAGATTCCAAACCTGGGGGTGGAAAAAAGCAAAAAGGAAACAAATGCTATAATAGGATTTTTCTTGTGTTGGGAGCTGGCCAATAGAAAGAAAAGATAAACTAAAAATCACACACTTTAGAGGTAAAGGTTTAGAGTGGGGCCCAGCTATGTTTTCAGTCACGGCCCAGGCAGAGCGGACAGCCTCAGTCACAGTTGCTCAGTGCTGCTGTGTTAACTCACAGCCACAAACAATCTGTGATTGGGTGAGGGTGACTGAGCTGTACTAATACTTTATGGACCCTGAAATTTGAATTTCATAATTTTTTTAAATGTGTAACAAGATATTCTTTGGATTTTTTCCAGCCATTTAAAAATGTAAAAAGAGTGTTAGCCTCTGAGAGATAGAAAAAGCAGGTGGGGAGCTAGTTACATGTGGGCCGGAGTTGGCTGGATCCTGCCTTAGAGAACCCAGATTATTGCACGGCAGTCTGAAAGACAGCAGAACCATCTCAGAAAGTGATGGCTTTAAAAGTAGGTGATCAGAGACAGGTAAGCCAATGGGCCTCCCACTTAAAAGTCGTGGTAGGGGGATTCCTTACACACACTGTTCTTTGGGCACCAACCTAGACAAAATCAATCAAAATCTATAGGATGTCTAAATATCTGCGTTTCTAATCTTTTTCATCAGCTAGTTTTGATGTGTCTCATTTGGGACTCTCTTCTTAATTCTTTCCCCAAAGGTTTTTCTTTACCCTTAGTATACAGCCCAAACATCGAAATCCAAACCAAGCAAGGATACCAAGCCCTTGCTTATGTGTGAGGTCTATGCATGCCACTGTCATCTTTTCGACCTTTCAGATCCTGTGATTTGCTACAACTCTCCCTTGCTCTTAAGGCTTCCCCAAGCAGTCTCCTCTCCCAGGAGCCCTCTGACTCTGGCTCTTTGCATGGCTGGCTCCTTCTCACCCGTCTCAGGTTTCAGGTTAAATGTCATTTCCTCTGAGCAGCTGTCCTCACTGACCACATCTAAGTCAGCTCATGTTCCCAATTCCATCTTCCAGCCCTAGCTCTGTGGCTCTTCTCAATTATATATACACTGATTTCGTCATCTGTTGTTCTATGTATTTTCTCAGGCCTGCAAGTCCCTAAGTATAGACACAACTTCTGTTTCAATCCTGCCACTGAGTAGCAAGCTCTAACACACAGTGCATGTTAAGTAACTAGAAGAAATAAACCACGGATTAAAAAAGGTCATTAGCATGAGAATAAAAGTAAATATTATAAACAAGTCACAGAAGAAGGCAGCTGAGTAAAATTTAATTTTCCCAAATTACACCACCCTTATAAATACGTCCCCATATCTCATCTCTCACCTTGATACAGTGATGAAATAGACTCTTTTCTACATGACTTCCCTTACAAAAGGGAACGAGTGTACATTGTCTAGTTCAAGATTGCTCTGTTAAAAGCATAAATGGAGGGAACAGAAACAAAAGAGAATATAAACAAGTGGGACTACATCAAACTGAAAAACTTCTGCACAGTGGAAGAAACTCCTTAAAATAAGACCCCCTACTGAATGGGAGAAAGTATTTGCACACCATACATTTGACAAAGGGCTGGCATCCAAATCTACAAAAACCTCATACAACTCAACAACAAGAAAACAACCCAATCAAAAAACAGGCTGAAGAGCTAGATACACATTTCTCCAAAGAAGACATAGAGATGGCCGACAGGCACATGAAAAAATGCGCATCATTTATCATCAAAGTCCAGGAACAAGTGCTGGTGAGGGTGTGGAGGAAAAGGATCCCTGTACACTGCTGATGGGGATGCAGACTGGTCCAGCCTCTGTGAAAAACAATATAGAGGTTTCTCAAAATATTAAAAATAGATCTACATAATTTCAGCAATTCCACTCCTAGGTATCTACCCAAAGACTGCAAAAACAAGAATTAGAAGGTACTTCCACACTCCTTTTTTCCTGCAGCACTATTTACAACAGCCACGGTATGAAAACAGCCTGAGGGCCCAAGGACAGATGAGTGGACTAAGAAGATGTGGTATTTACATGTATATAAAATGGACTATTACTCAGCTATAAAAAATATGAACTCTTGCCATTTGCAACAGCACAGATGAAACTGGAGGGGATAATGCTTAAGTGAAGTCAGAAGGAGAAAGACAAAAATCACATAGTTTCACTTACATGTGGAATATAAAACAATACAAAGGGTCACTCAAAACCAAACCAGTAACAGACCCTAAAAGTCTTACCTGTAGAATTAGGGTTACTAGAGGGGCTGGGTAGAGGGGCCCAGTGGACTGTGGTGGAGGACTGTGGGCGCCTTGGTGGTGGGTGTGATGTGGCAACATACACCTGGAGAGGTGCAACCTAAACCTCAGAATCATACACAGACCTGCAAACCAGTGTTACCACAATTAAATAAACAGGCCAAATATTAAAATGTATAAATGTATACCTTAAATGTATACATTAAAATAAATATACATTTGTAAATGTATAACCATCAAAAAGTATAAATGGGGAAAGGTCACTTTTCACACCTCACCATTCTGTAACTACCCACTGTTGCCTGGAACACAGACCTCACCATGCTGCAGTTGCCCCGCACGTGGGCATCACTGCTTTTCTCTGTCCCTCTCCCAACTAAAGTATTAAGATGTGGTATTCAGTCAGCATTGGCTGAGTTTTATGATTCATTCATCCCATAGATGGTCACACGCATGTCTGTAGTCATATTGCAGGCCCTGGCCTGCAAAATAAGGTGAAGGAAGTGACATAAGGGTCAGAGAAGAAGAAAAAGGCATCATTCCCAGAGACAGTGGGCGAACAGAGGTCTCAGTACCTGTAAATATGACCTAATTAGGAAGAAGTCTTTACAGATGTAATTAAGGCTCTTAAGATGAGATTATTCTGGATTTAGGGTAACTCTAAATGCAACGAGGGTATATTTACATGAGCGAGGCAGAGGGAGATTAGACACCAGACATACAAAGAAGCAGATGACGTGAAGGTGATGGAGGCAGAGACCGGACTGATATGTCCAATAGCCAAAGAATGTCAAGGAGACTAACAATGACCGTTTTTGCTAGAAACTGTTGGCTCAACTGGCTAAAATTTTGTTTAGAATAACTGCATCTCTTCAGAGGCCTCTTTTCTTGTAATGTCTACATCTGGTTTTGGTATCAGGGTAATTAATGTTGGCCTTGTAGTATGAGTTGGAAATTATTCCCTCTTCACCTTTCTGTAATAGTTCAACTGGTTCACAAATGTAAAAATCTAAAACTAAATCTCTAGGAGAAGACACAAAAGATTTATAACCTTGGCTTTGGCAAAGACTTTTTGGATATGATACTGAAAGTACTATCATAAAAAAGAAAATGTGGCAGTTTGTTAAAAATTTAAATATATTTACCATATGATCCACCTGTATATCCCCAGATATTTACCAAAGACAAATGAAAACATGTCTATATGTGTACATGAATATTTATAGTGGTTTTACTTGTAAATACTCCCAAACTGGAAATAACCCAACAGGTAAATGGGAAAATGTGATATATCCATACAATGGAATGCTATTCAGCAGTAAAAAAGGATGAACCATTGATAACATGGAACAACATGGATGAATCTCAAAGTAATTACATGGAGTAAATGAAGCTAAATAAAAACATCACTGTGTGATTCCATTTGCAAAAAAATTCTAGAAAATGTAAGCTGATCTGTAGTGACAGGAAGCAGATCACTGGTTGTCTGGGGGTGGGGTATAGAGGCATGAGGGAGGGGTTACATTGGGAGATTATGAATGTGTATTATTTTGATTGTAAAAACTTTTAACACATGAAAACTTAACAAACTGTATAGTAATTATATACAGTTTATTGTATGCCAATTATATGCCAATAAAAGTTTTTTATGCTATAAAACTTGACCCTGAAAATGGGTACATTTTATATTATGTAAATTATACCACAGTATATACAATAAAGCTAATATACCTGGCCTATTACTTAGCAATTCCACTTCTCTATATTCCTGAGAGAAATGAAAACATACAAAGACAAAAATGATGGTGTAAGCTGTTCAAATCAGCTGACATAATCTGGTTTGGGAAGAAACACAGATGGCATTTGATCTCATAATCTTAACTGTTTGCTCTGCCTGGAATGCTTTCCCTCCACATTCATCTGTCCAGAGATCTCACTTCATATCTCTGTCCAAAGGTGATCACTTAGAACAGTCTTGGTATTATCTAAATTAGCCCTGTCTATCAACTGCCAATATCCTGTCTCCTGACCTTGCTTCATTTTCTTGACAACACATCACCAAGCTAATGTTATCTTATCTGTGGGCCTGTTGACTATGTATCGTCCTTACCACTGTGCCAGCACCTCCATGGGGTGGAGGGGGGACAAATAGAGCCTCATGCTTGGACTCTAGCACAGTGCTTGGTTTCAAATAAGTGGGAAAGACGTGTTGAGTAATGGAGAAATGAATGTAACTGTAAAAGGAACTGGAAACACAGGTAAAGTGGTCAGTAGGGAAGAAAGCAAGCAACCCCCTTCTTGAAATGTAAGGGAAAAAAGAGAAACGAGCGTGGCAAATGGGGAAAAAGGTAACCTTCCTCTGGTAGCTCATGTTGAAAGGCTCTTCATTGTTTTCCTGGGTCTCAGGAAAGGGAGCTTTCACTACAGTGCCCCAGGGGCGTGCCCCCTGCCAAATTCACCACCACTCACCTGGACACCAGCTTCTTGTCCCTTCTCTCCTTACCATCCAGGGTGCTTTCTCTTGCTCTAGTAAAGTAATCACCTCTGGCTTAGGAATCAAACATCCTGCTCAGGAGAAAAGAAACGCCACTTAATTTAGAACAAACAAAACTCCTGAAGCTCACAATGACTAATTCAGACTTGGTTACATTTATGTTAAACTATAGCTCTAAATGGTACTTGATGAAGTGAAAAAATATTGGCATTTAGATAGGACTAAATAGAGAAGGGAAAAGGTATGCTTTGATTTTAAAGGTAGTATATAGAGAGGCTGAAGACACATTCTCTGGAGCCCTATGGCCTGGGTTCAAAGCTTGCCACCTATCAGCTGTGTGTCCTTGAAAAGTTACCCTCCAAAGGTAACTTTATCAAATGCAAAATAGGACTAATATTACCTGCTGTTTTGAGAATAAAATAAATTCCTATATGTAAAGATTTAAAAGGATGCCTGGGATACAGTATTATTTGTAAAAAGAAAAATAATCGAAAACATTTTGAGGTTCTTCAGATATTTTTTCCATAGAAAATGCAAAGGTCACAGACTCTTAACTTTCAACCACAAGGGAGGCTAAAGAGAAAATCTGTTCTAAGTGGACATGGTCAACTGTGTCTACCAGTATATAAATCATGGAGGTTCCTATGATGAGCAAAGGGAACCAGGGCCCTGGCACTAGCTGGCACCTTTGGAGGTAGACCAGCCATGAACACAGGGCAGCGACAGGAATTCTGAAGATACACCTTATATCGCATCTGGTTTCTCTGAGACTGTTGTAGAATTCAAATCTGGGAGTCATTTAGAAAAACAGGCAAATGCAGGAAGGCGTGAAGGTCACTGAAGGAATGGGAAATGCAGGTGCTTAATGCAAATGCCTATCTCCAAGCCAGCAGTGCTCAAACCATTTATTTCAAAACAGGGCAGAAATTCAGGTTTCTTAAAATAGAGCTCTGAAATTCAACAACAGAGAAAACTTGTTCCAGAAAACAGACGGTAAATTATTTGCACAGATCCTTACCCAATGAGACCAGGTTGCTGTAGTTCTCCAACATCACCTCCCTGTACAAGGCCCTCTGTACAGGGTCCAGGCACTCCCACTCCTCCTGGGAGAGGTCTATGGCCACGTCTCTGAATGCCAAGGACATCTGAAGTGACAGACCCATGGAGTAGAAAAGTTGTTTTAAATGTATTTTCAAGATGGAAGATTGCTTGCAGGAAAGAGGCAACATAACAAGCAAGTAAACTGGGATTCAAGCCTGAGATGTGTAGGGAAGAATAAGGAAATTCGTATTTCTAAAGTGGAGTGCCTACATGCTTTTTAAAAAAAGATTTATTTTATGCATACAAGAGCTGGTGTGTAGGCCAGAGGTGTGGCGGGCAGGGTGAGAGGATTCACCAGAGACAGGGTGGGGAGCAGAACAGGTGGCTTATAGACTTACAGTTGAACCCCCTCTGATGGTGCCTTTCTTTTAAAATGTTTCAGAGAAGATTACTGATATAGTTCTACTTGCACACTAACCTCAATAAAATAATATATACATTTTAGACTCCAGGGTTTACATTTCTTACTGTTTAAAAAGTGAGTGCAGAGGAATGATTTGAAAAAACGAGGAGAGGAGCACTGGGGGTAAGCCAGGAGAGGAATTCATGTGCATGGCCCGTCATTCACCAGGAAGGAATAGGCGGACAGGTCATTGGATATTTCAGTAAAAGAAAAGCAATTGTTGCCAAGTACTAAAGACAAAAGTGTGAACAAGGAGGAAATACAGGCTCACCTGGTCTGGACTTTCAGATGGTCAACAAATGAACTGATAGGACGAGATGTCTCTTGTCGAAAGGATACTTCTTAGGGAAATGGCAGGACTGGAGAGGAAGGAAAACGTGAGACAACTTACTTAGAGCAGAGAAAAATCCCCACCAGGGTCACATCTACCGTGACCTCACACGTATAACATTTACCGTGACCTCACACGTATAGCCAGATGGAGAGGGAGGCTGGAATCAGTCTGTGAATTCACAGAAGACTACAAAGATCCGCGATATGGGAATGTGGGGTTCCGACAACTAGAGCAGCACCACAAGTCCAAGTCCATTTCTTCCCAGTCTGTCTTTTCCCCAGTCTGTCTCAGGGGCACCTCTCGTTCCAAACTCCAAAAGTCCCACCCACGCCCGGGACTGTGCCTTCTTGCTGGGAACCTTCATCGTAGGGCTCAACACTGACTTCCCAGCTGGGGACATTACTCTATGCAGACACTCGGGGCCGTGGTGGGGTGCGGGGACGGCGGCAGGAGCAGACACGGGTCAGTGACACACACAGCGGAGCCAAGCCTCGCAACCACACCCAGCGTCACGGAGGCCCGACCCGGCCTAGACAGGCGAGTCCCGCTACTTCTCACCTAGCGCCGACTCCTTCCCAGGCTGTCGCTAACTAACTTGCGGCGGCTGAACTCCAAGAACCAACCAGAGATGGTCCTCAGGGTCGAGGCGAATGTGTCCCCTGGGGCTTCTGGGAAATGTAGTCCGCGGCCGGAAGCCGGGGCTCTCGATCTCGCTCTGCGCAGGCGTAAACTCAGGCGCAGGCGCAAGAGCAGGCGCGGAACCGATACCGCCAACCCGAGTACTGGGGACTTGCGACTTCGGTGAGCGGGTACCCCAAACCGCGGGCTGTGTAGGTTCTCCCGGGCTCTGCGCGCGAGCGCATGTGTGTGTCACGCGGGGACTTTGTTTTGAGTGTGTATGTCGCGGGTGTGTGTGTGTGTGTGTCACGCGGGGATTTTGTTTTGAGTGTGTGTCACTGAGGGTGGGGAACCGACCGCGCCTCTGGCTGCGGGTGGGTTGTGATTCTACGTGTAATTTTTTGAGTGGGAGACGGCGTGTGACCGAGGCGGCGTCTGCTTGTCGGAGTGTGATTTGTGACCGTGGGCAGTGAGGTGACGGGCTCGGTGGGGGATCGCGGTGTGCTGGGCTATGACTGGGGTAATACGTGTTTGGGGGTGGTGGGGTCGCTGGGAGCGGGGTTGTTGAGTGCTGGGTGTAGGCGAGGCTGTGTGAACATGGGTTTGTGGGACGGCTTCGGCCTTCGTGGGTGCCATGGAGACGGATGACCACGCGCGGCCATAGGTCTGTTCCTCTGGGATAAAGGGTCTGTGTTGCATCTTCTTGCAGAGTCAGCTTTATTTAAATATAGGGACCAGAAATTTGTCATGTGTTTGCCAGATGATTTTGTCTTTTTATGTACCATCAATGAATTTGTTTTCATGGATAAAAATGCAAGTAACTTTTTAAATATGAAAGAATTCTTTACCTGCCTCTGTACTGTTTGGGGTCTTTGGCAGATAAAATTTAATCCTGGATTGAGAAAATAAATTCATGCTTGCTTGGAACGATACTGTGTCGTCGACTCAGCGAGTCCACATACGTGCATCAGATGGCCTGAATGCTGCGTCCCTCTCCCTTAGCCCTGCTTGAGGAAGGGAAAACCTACCCTTCTAAAGGCGGAGAACGTGTTGAAGACCCACTTAGTGCTTCAGAGGATGATTTGCTTTATTTCAAATGGTAACTCTTATGATTCTTCCTGTTCCTTTCCTGAGCAATTCAGCCCTGAAGTCCTAAGATGGGCTCAGAGCAGGGTCTTCGATCCTGAGGAGGGTGAGGAGGGTGATTGTGCAGGGGTGACTTCATGTCATTTTAAAAATACCTAATTTAAAAGGTCAAATATTGTAGAAAATGCACAACAAAAAAAAAGCATTGCCGTGATAACTTTCCGCCGTTACCTCCCTGTTTCCAAGAGGCAATAGTTTCCATTCTTGCTTAGGTTCATCTTTCTAGATGAGGTGCTTTTGTAAAATCAACAATTTTCGCTATGAACTGCTATGGAAGGTGGAGGATGAGGACTGCAGGTGTCTTCACAGCCAACTTTCCTCTCCAGCTGCTCAGTATCCTCAAGATGAATCCTTTTTTCGCCCTGGGGTGCAGGCCAGAGGTGTGGGGTGTTGAGAGGATTCACCAGAGACAGAGTGGGGAGCAGAACACGGGATTCTACTGAAATACACTGCTGAGGGGAGCAGCGGGCGAGGCAGGAGAGGTCTGCTGCACCATGTGGGAAGCTCCCTGGCCTGGGAATCAGTCGGACTCAGGACTCAAGTGCTGATGTAGTAGTGATAGCGCTGAGACTTAACCCCTACGCCACCAGCGAGTCCCAAGATGAATCCTTTAGTTGCCTGCCCGGGCTTCTCCCCACTCTTCAGCATGGCACTCTCCCTCACTGGTGCTCCAGGCCCGTCCACCCAGCCTGTGGGCCAGCCTTTCTGGAACAGACCTGCAGTCTTCAGCTGGAGGGTTGTGGGCTTGGAGTAGTAATGGCAGGGAAGTCGCCTGGCACTGTCAAGGCGAGGCGGGCATTCTGAACATCACGCAGCCTTCCAGCCCTTACCTCCAGAACCTGCAACTCTGACTTCTGAAATGACACTCCTTGAGTCCAGGCTCAGGTTTCCTTGGGTCTATTTCAGTGAGCAGGTATCTGCCTGTTGCCAAAACCGTTTTGCTGCATATTCTCTCCCCTCCCGTGACTTTGAGTTTACACTTTACTCTCATCTCCTCATTCATTTTAATGAGGTTTCAAGAGGAAGGAAAAGTTAACTTCTCTGTTCGGTCAGGCTCACTTCTGGAAGAATCACCTCCATCCCTTCAAGTCACTCCCCAACTTTTTTTCCTTACTCCTTCTTCCCATCTTACCCCCAGAAACAGTGACGTTTATATATTTGTTAAACAAGGCTGAACAGGACCCTGATGCTCTGCCAGGGGAGCGCAGGGGCAGGGCTCTCCCCAGTGTGGGGCATCGGGGACAGGCGAGGCGCCCTTTCCCACTCAAGAGAGTGGGACACATCCCGGTGCCTGCCCTGATAAAGCCACGTAGAGAAGCGCCAGGGACACTCACACCACCGGGCATCCCGCCCACAAGCACCCCCTCCTTACCCCCGCTCTGGGACTCAGGGTCAGGCTCCCAGATATTCTGTGTGCAGGAATCCCTGGAAACGCAAATGGAGTTTCCACCTGGAGGAAGCAGGGGTGCCAAGAGGTATGGGGGCCTTTATTTTATGATCCAGGGCTAAAGTCTGAGGTTTGCTTTCCACCCCTTGCCCCAAACCTCTGCAGTCACGTGGTTTGACTTATTTGCTTCTCTCTGAAACGGTAGCCCCGGCCATGGCCTCACCCAACTGTCTATCAGGAAGGGCGCGTGTCCAAGGCTCAGACTGTCCAAAGGAGTGAAACTTCTAAGAGGAAATTAAAGGGATTCAATCTTGTCTATTTATTGAATAAACCAATCGCAGGTAAAGAAAAGGGAGAACTTGGTTTGGGGACAGGCTGAGGAGGTGAGAGCAGCTCCTGCCCCTGTGTGGGGGTGCGGGGTCACTTGTAGAACTCATGCTCCTGCTCGTCCTTCTTGATGACCGTCTTGTACGCCTTCTCGAAGTCCTTGGCCAGGACGATGTAGCGGTTCTCGCGCACGGCCAGCATTCCGCTCTGTTGGAGGAGGAGCGTTAAAGTGGCTCCCCACATGTCCCACCCCCCGTGATGGCGGAGGAAGAGGCCCGAGACCCCCGGGAGGCAACGAGGGCCAGAAGGATGGCAGCCGAGAGGTCTCAGAGGCAGGGTCTTCACGGCCCCGGCCCCGATCCAGAGACGCCGGCACTCACCTCCTGACAGATGGAGTTGATGTCAGCTCCCGAAATCTTATCCGGCCGGGCCACGTCTACAGCGGGTGAGTCAAGGAAAGCATTCTGTGCGAGACGGGGTGAGTGCCACCCCCGGGGAGTCACCCTTGAGCTGTCTGTCAGCACCCCTCCTCCCGGGACTTGACTGTCCACCCTTTAAACTGTCTGGGCGGCGGCAGCGGCAGGCACAAGTATGAAGAATCAGTCCTGCCCCCCACGGGCCCCGCCCGAGCTCGGAGCGCAGGATACAGTCCTCCAGGTCGACCTCCTCAGAGAGGTTCATCTTGCTCGTGATAGTGGAGAAGATCAGTCTCTTCTGGCGGCGGTCGGGGAGCGGAAATTCGATTTTACGGTCAAGGCGTCCAGGCCGCAGCAAGGCTGGATCCAGGGTGTCTGCTCTGTTTGTGGCCATGATCACCTGGGAGCGGCACGGGCTGGCTCGGGCTTCTGTGCCCACCGCGCCGTCCTTCCCGCCGTAACACCTTCCCCACAAGCACATGCCCCAGCCCCCAGCCCCACACCACACGCCCCCAGGCCCTCGCGAATGCCAGACCTTGACATTGACATTCTGGTCGAAGCCGTCCATCTGATTCAGCAGCTCCAGCAGGATTCGCTGAACCTCCCTGTCAGCTGGGGACGGCGGGGCACGGTCAGTGCGGGGCCTGTGGTATAAGCAGCGTGCCCCAGGCCCCAGGCCCTGTGTGGGCGGCACTCACCCCCCGTCTGCGCATCGAATCTCTTGGTGGCGATGGCATCGATCTCGTCTATGAAGATGATGGCAGGCGCGTTCTCCTTGGCCAGGCGGAACACGTCCCGGACCATGCGGGGGCCCTCGCCCAGGTACTTCTGTACGAACTCTGAGCCCACAACCCGGATAAAGGCAGCTGAGGTGGGAAGACAAGGGTCAGAGGAGGGCGAGTCTCCAGAAGGCCCGTTCTGCTCTCACTGAGCTGGAAAGTGCCATTGCCCCTCTCTGGGCGCCCACCCAGGCCATCCTCCCACACCGGAGCTGGTCCCAGCCTCTGCTCGCACCCCAGAGTGCCCAGAGCAAGCCAGCAGCCCAGCCCAAGAATCCCGCCTGCAGATGGCTCTTTGGGCCCTGCATTTAAAATCCGGGATGTTAAAAAAAAAAAAAAAAAAGCAGCCAGCATATCTGTGCTCTAAAGAACCCCATGGAGAAGAGCTAGAGACATGCATGAATCCAAGGAGTAAAAAAAAAAATCAGGATTCCTGGAATATTTTTAAAAGTCGGTGAGAACAGTTTGTGGGCACACGAAGGCCTCACACTGCTTCCTGGAGAGCCCCGTTGGTAGACGGACCCGCTGATTTCACGACAGCTGGCAGTGGGGCGGACAGGTTTCTTCTGGACTCTTAAACTTGTGTCTTAAATTTAGGCTAACTCAGTGACCCGACGTGGCTGTGTTGTGCAGAGCAGCCCCAGGACCCTCCTTCCAGTCCCCACAGCAGAGGAGACAGCCCAGGGGCTCCATTACAAGCCAGAGCTGCATGAGTGGCCTTGTGCCCTGACAAGCCCCTCGTCCCGACTTCACCCCGGCTCAGACCCTTCCGCTCCGGTCCCTGCATCACCTGGGGCTCCTTCAACACCCTGCCTCAGGATTTGACCTCTCCTGCTCTGCTAAACACTCCCCGACCCCCTTGCTGTGGCCGCACTTTTATTTGGATATTGTGCAGGGATCCAAACTGTTCCCTGGGAAGCCCTAGTCTCGAATCCCCATATCTGGCCCTGGTCTCTGCCTCTCCTACCCCTGCGTTCTTATCCTCTCCGTCTCTCATCCTGTGTTTTAGTAAACGTCTGTTGGTCACTGAGTCCATCTCCTATCTGCTGCCCAGTCTGCTGCTGCACATTCTCAGGAAGGTCACCGATAACCAGCGGGATGCCCAAGCCGGAAGCCAGGAGCGGCTCCTGACTCCTCCCTCTTGCCCACCAAGGATGCACTCTGTGGCTTTGACCCTTCACCCCAACCCAGCTCTGCCCGAGGCTCCCATTAGCTCCCTAGATCACAACTAAGTTCTAACAGGCACTTTCTCCTCCCTCCAGTTCACCTCCAGCTGCCATAATACTCTTTTAAAAAGCTAATCTGCTCACACCACTTCTCCAATATGGTGGCCACTAAGCAATGGAAATGTGGCTGGTCCAAAGTCAGATATGCTGTAAATGTGCAATATACAGCAGGTTTCACAAGACGTACCAAAAAAAGGTAAAATATCTCAACAAGTGAAAGGAAAGTAAAACTGTAATTTATACAATGGAATATTACTCAGCCTTAAAAAGGGATGGAATTCTGACAACAAAAGACAAATAGCGTATGATTCATCCATTTTTATGGAATAGGCAAATTCTGAGAGGCTGAAAATGGAATAGACGTCCCCAGGGGCCAGGTGGAAGGAGAAATGGAATTTTTTGTTCAACAGATATGGAGTTTCAGTTTGGGATGCTGAGTAAGTTCTAGAAATGGACAGTGGTGGTGGTTGCTCAACATTGTAAAGGTACTGATGCCACTTAAAAGTGGGCTAAAATGATAAATTTTATTATGTATTTTTTATAATAAAAATTATAGAAAATCTCAATTTTTGTATTTGCTACATGTGACGATAGCACTTTGAGTATATGAGTTAAATGAAATAGATTAAGTTCACCTAATTTAACTTGTTTTTAGTATTTAAAACTTTTTCATTCTGTGTGTAGCTGCATTGTATTTCTCTTGGACCCCCACTGTCTAAAACCACCCAGTCCTCATGGGTGCATACAGAATCTCTTGGATCCGCACTAAGACGATATTCATGCCCTTTCTGATCTCTCCAGTCTCACCTGGACCTGCCCAGCACAGCCCCTCCGTCAGCCAGTCATTCAACAGACATTTTCTGAGCACCAACCACACAGTTCAGGGATGGGCACCAGAAAGACAGAAAAGAAAAAACTGCTGCCCTGGTAGAGTGAAGTTGTGATCTCGTCCCAGTTCACCACCCCTGGGCCTTTGCACATGCTATCCCCGCTGTCACGGAGCCCTCTCCCAATCGTGTGCCCGACAGACCCCTCCTAGCCTGCTTCCTCTGGGAACCCCTACCGCAGAGACCCAGGCAGAATGGAAGGGCATGCCCTCCCTTGAGGACAATCCCACTACCTGCCCTGCTTCCCCGAGCACTTGCTACCGTCTGTCCCTCATTCTAACCATGAGCTCGTTCCCTCCCTCGGCTTCAGCTGCTGGGGCCTCCTCGCTATTCCTGGAACATGGAGCACACTCCTGCCTCAAGGCCTCCACACCCGAGAGTCCTCAGCCTGAGCTACTCCCTTCCCCAAATGCCCATGTGATTCACTCCCTTTTCTAGGCGTTTATGTAGCTATCACCCCAGAAGAACAACCCTGCTCCCAGCATAGAGAGTCGCAGCCCCTACTATTCCTTATCCTCTTGCCCTGCTTAGTTTTCTCTAAGGAAAAGGCTGCGTCACTTCATTAATTCCTCACACAGCACTGTGAAGTGACTCTTCTGTTAGATGAGGAAGTTGGTGAATGGGGTGAACTGCACGGTGGTCATCCCCTGCCCCTGGGACGACGCAGCCAGTAAAAACGGCACGCCGGGGCTCTGACCCCAGAGCCCGGGTTCTTAATCACTGTGTGTGCCACTTCCTGGGGAGGAGAGTAGGGGCCAGCCTGGAAGAGCCCAGAAGGTCAAAGCTCGGGGGAGGCGCCAAGCGGCTCACCTGTTGTGTGGTGAGCCACGGCCTTCGCCAGCATGGTCTTCCCGCAGCCGGGGGGCCCGTACATGAGGACGCCGCGGGGAGGGTCGATGCCGATCTGGAAGATGCAGGCAGATAGAAGGGTGCGCCCCACAGGCCTGTCACCCACCCGAGGCCTGGGGGGCCTCTCGCTTCGTTTCCCTCCAGCCCCTCACCTGCTTGTAGAGCTCGAAGTGTGTAAGCGGGAGCTCCACGGCCTCCCGCACCTCCTGCTTCTGGATGTCCATGCCCCCAATGTCCGCGTACATCACGT
This sequence comes from Scalopus aquaticus, assembly GCA_004024925.1. Classification (NCBI taxonomy): domain Eukaryota; kingdom Metazoa; phylum Chordata; class Mammalia; order Eulipotyphla; family Talpidae; genus Scalopus; species Scalopus aquaticus. Next base: position 37,362 of record PVIJ01003301.1, read on the forward strand.
CTGGCTTCTGGTCTGGTGGGAGAGCAGAGCGGGGGCTCCCAGCCTGGCCCTCCGGGTCCCCTCCGGCCTCCCCGGCCCTGGGGTCCCCGCTACCTGACGTGAGCATCATGATGCTGCTGTCGGCCTCAGGGGGCAGCACGTCCACCAGGGCGTTGCTGTGCTTGTGCAGGGCCACGGAGGCGTTGGGCTTGAGCAGCTCCCGATCGATGGTGCTCAGGATGCGCACGTAGTAGTTGGAGCCTTTGGGGAGGGGACAGGCCGCGGGAGGGGGAGATGAGCAGGGCCAGACCCTCGAAACTGCCCCACCCCCAACCTCAAACTGCAGCGTCTCCCGCAGACCGTGGCGGGCCCTCTGGTCTGTCCCCAACGTCACACTAACGTCCCCACCTGTCTGAGCTCTGACTCTCGCTGGAGTACCAGTCCGGTGTCCAGTAGTCTCCTTCCTTCCCCAGACAGGCCCAAAGAATCCTTCACTCTGCCTGCCCCAACGTGTTCTCATTACCTCCCCCCAACTTGGGCTCCTCTTCCTGGATCTCTGTCTCAGGGAGCCTACAGTCCCCAAACAGCCCGCGCCTCAGCCCGGACCGTTCTCGCCTTCCCACCCCAGCCCATCAGTCACAGTGGCAGCCTTGCACCCTGCCTCCGTCCCTCATCCACTCTTACCCCACCTCTCCTCCCCATGGATACTGTCCAGATTCAGCCCTGTCCGCTCTGTCCACTCCCATCTAGGTCTCTCTGCAGACTCCTCCCTGCTCTCCCAGCCTCTGGTCCCCCTCCAGTCCCCCTTCTGCATTTGAGATAGCGATGAACACAGCTCTTTCCGATCTTGGTTCCTCTCCTGACCTTCAGAGCTGGCTGTCCAGCTGCCAGGAGACCTTCCCGTGATGCCCAGACTGTCTTCACTGTCTCTCTCCAAATTTACTCCTCTGCCCAAGCCACCATCTCGAGGATAAGCCCAATGTCCCGAGTCCCACATATCAAAACCACAGGCCTCACTCATGCAGAGCCGCTCCCCTCACCAGCTCAGTATGAGCCCATCTGTCAAAGTAACACAATTTTCCCCCTAACCTTTATAAGAATATAGCTCATCCAGAGGAGCAGAGGCCAGATGCAGGGAAAGACAGATATGACGCATCACGAGGGCAGGGCCTGGACCCATGTTAGTAACAGCAGCTACCATAAGCTGAGTCCTTAGCACAAAGCAATCTCTTAACTCTCCACCCATGGTTTCAAATGGCTGGTCCCGACCCAGAGATGATCATGAAATCAATTTAGTCACATCCAGACTAGTTTAAAACAAAAACAGACTCGCACAGAATGGAAACTAGCTGAGTATGTCCCATGTAGTAAAGCTAAATATCATTTGGTGAACTTTCAGCATACATACATCTACAGGCCAAGTATATGTGTACATGTGCACGTACATGTACATTTACATCCAGGGAGAACGTAAAATACATTTGTACTTTGGATCAAGGTTAAAACACTGAAAAACACTGTCACATTGTCGTGCTGTTTAAAGCTCTAGCATGGTTCCTGGCACATGGCAGGAAACAGTTAACAGTTGCTGAATGAACTGATGAGCAAATGAGTCCCCCCAACCCCCAGACCTGTGGTGGAGCCCACGATGGCTGTATTCTGATCCACAGCCTCCAGGAACTGCCCGATGACCAGCGGGATGCTCTGGATTCTTTTCACCTCCTCCTGGGCGTGGAGGAACTCCTTCTTCAGGTTCTTTTGCTCATCTTTGATATACTCCTCCTGCACCTCCAGGAACTCCAGCTCTTGCTGCAGCTTCTGTGAGTGGCAAGAGGAGGTAGAGGAAGACTCCAGGCCTTGCTAAGCCACGAGTGGTAGAGGGTGGAGGGAGTATGGCCAGGATGGGATGCTGGGGCCTGTGCAGGGGCCCACTGGGGATGAATGTACCTTGTAGCGGCTGTACAGGTCCTCCAGGTCCTCGGGCTCAGGCCCCAAGAAGGACAGGCCAGTCTGGGGCCGTGACACAGACAGTGCTGGGATCTCATCCTAGACCAAGAAAGAAAACTAAGGTTGGAAGAAGAGGGTCCCCTCATGAAAAAATCTAGATCCCTTTCCTCACAAAGCCCCTAACAGGATCCAGACATCATCCAGCCCCTCTAAATAGACTCCGGAAGCTTCTCAAACTCCTAAATAGGCTTCTGATGTCACCCAGCCCCTAGCAAGTCCTAGGTTACCGGCCCTCCCAAACCGGTCTATTATATGTCACTCCCACTATGTCCCCAATGTCACCAACTCCCAACTGGAGCTTAAGTGTCACATCAGCTCCTTCCCAGACCCCTATGCCCTCCTCAACAGGCTTCTAAGGTCTCATGGTGCTCATACAAGCTGTTAAAGTCACCGTGTCTTTAAATAGTCCTAGCACTACTCAGTTTCCTCCAAAACACCTCTCAAGCCACACAACCCAAACTCCCATTAGACCCTTATGTCATCCAGCTGCCCAGGTAGGCCCCAAACTCCACTCGGCCGTTAGTACTTAGCTCCCCTACACCAACCAAGTCCCAATCATCAGTCAGCTCCCAGTTCAGCCTCAGCCACCATTAGATCCACGGCCGAGTCCCACATATCATTCACCCGCGATGCACCCACAACCCCGCCGGGCCACCGATGTCACAAGAGCCCTCAGCGACCTCGAAATCGTTCAGTGCTAAAGCGCCTCTACCTTCACTCATTCCCCTGGCCCCGATTTCCGAGCTTTGATGCTCTCCTATCATCACTCAGCCAGCCAGCCAGGCCTCGCAGGGGCAGAAAGCTCTCCAACGAGGCTTCCGAAATCCCGCAGACCCGGATCGGGACCCCCGCAGCCACTCAGCACCCACTCAGGTTGGCTTCGCCCTCTCCCCGCGAGTCAGGCCCCACCAGACCTGCGCTTTCTCCACCAGGATGCCTATCTCCTCCATAGTGACCAAGCCCGCCTCTGTGCGATCGGGCCAGAGCCAGTCACCGCTTCCGCTGACGCCGCCGGAAAGCCTGGATCTGAGTGGATTCTGGGAAATGTAGTTTCAGACACGACCGAGAGCGAGCGGGACTTGCAGGCTGGGAGAAGGAAGACCTTGCCCTGGGCACCACCCCCAGATATGCGCATGCGTATTCCGTCCCCGCGCGCGCTCGCGCGCGAACCACAAGATGTTGCGCGTGCGCACTAGCGCGCGGTGGCGCCTTCTCGTGCTGCTCCCCGGGGCGCGGATTTTCTCGACGATAGGCGTCGCTGCCCCATTGCTCTTTCAACGAGGATTGCTTCAAGGTCAGGGAGAGTCTGGTGACAGATGCTCTTCCTTCTATTTGAGTGGTGGGGCTGGCAGTACCTTGGGCCAGGTTCCACAGGGGGTATTTTAGGGTTTCACGCGTGGGCAGCTCCCGGGGCTCACGCCCCGACGCCCCTGAGAGATACTTCAGGCCGGGTTCACCCGTACTTGGGTGAGGAACCCCAAGCCCTGTTCCCCTTAGCTGCCAGTCCAGAAGAACCCACGCGCCAGGACTGCGGAAAATGAGGCAGGGTGACCGGGAGTTGGGTCTCCGAGGAGACCTGCAGGCCTGGGCCAGGCCTTGTGCTAAGTCGTACGTGCATCAGCTCACTGAGTCTTAAAAGACAGTATGTTCCCTCTTTTACAGAGAAGGAAACAGGCCCAGAGCCATGAAGCCACTCGCCAGTCACAAGGACCAGAACGGGGCCCAGGCCCATCTGTTACTGGGCCTGTGCTGCTGGTACCGGGGACACGCTGCAGCTCAGCACATCAGGTTGTGTTAAGTAAATTTTTTTAAGTATAAATACAAGTGCGCAGATAGTTTGCGTTCAGCTCCACGAGTTTACACAAAGTGAACACACTTGTGTAGCTTGTACCCAGCTCAAGAAACTTGAGCGGCACCCGGGAGCACCACACATCTTCCCTTTCCGTAGCCCTTCATCTCCCCTAAAAGTTGTCACTTCCCTGATTTCTGATGGCGTCAATTACTTGTTTCTCTCCCCTCCTAACTCCTCCCTTTTCCTCCCTCCTTTTCTCTTTCTCCCCCCCCCCAATATTAAGCATTGCTTCTTTTACTGAGCATTGTTTGTGAGATTCGTGTTTCTTGTAGGCATAGTTACTTCATTTCTGTGTGGGTTCCATTGTGTGACTAGAGCCAAAGCTGGGCGTTTTCCAATGCAGTGGGCTGTACGGTGCTATAAATACTCTAGTACATATGGGACTATGGCATGCTGAAATTACCGGTCAGAGGGCAGGTGTGTGTTTAGTTTTAGTAGACACTGTCAGGCTGTCTTACACTCCCACCCACTGTTCATACACTTGGGATTGTCTCTTCTCATCCTGATGGGTGTGTTGTGGTTGTCACAGCTGACACCGTTTGTGCATTTACTGTCACTTGGGCACCTTCCCAATGAGCTCAGAATCCTTATTGCACCCTCAAAAATAGGTTTGCTTTTCTTCATTTTAGAGATGAGGAAACTGAGGTTCAGACAAGAGGGGAAAAAATTTCCAGCAAGTCACAGGAGAATTAGTGGCTTCTGCTGGGTGCCAGCCCGATGCTGGGGGCATGCAAAAACTAGTCATATCTGGTCCTTGCCTTCCTTCTAAGGTCTCACTGTTTTTTTTTGTTTTTTTTTTTTTTAATTTCTTTTTTTTTAGGATTTTCTTTTCTTTTTTTTTTTTTATTTATACATACAAGCTTGGGTGCAGGTCGAGAGGCTTGGGGCAGCGAGAGGGCTCACCAGAGACAGAGCAGGGAGCAGAACAGGCAGATCAGAAATACACTGCTGAGGGGAGCAGCGGGCAAGGCATGAGAGGTCTGCCGCGCCATGTGGGATTCTCCCCGGCCGGGTGTCGAACTTGCGTCGCTGCTGCCGACAGCTCCACAGCGCGGCGCTTAACCGCTGCGCCACCGGGGAGGCCCAGGTCTCACTGTTTTTATTTCCACAAACATGAAAACAACGATGACAGCAAATCCTTCCTTTTTTAATCAGTATTGACGACTTTTAGTTGTGTTCTAGGTCTCCATCTAATACCTAAAGGCAACCCAGATTTCTACTTGAGGCTTACAATCTTTCACTCAAAATGGAACCCATCATCTTCCTCCTTGCCTCTCGTTCTCTGTCCTTCTGGTTGCCAGCCTTCAGACTCAGACCTGTGCTAGAGCTTTGCCTGCCTTCCTCCAAGCCACATTAAATCCACCAAGTTCTCCCTGCTCCTTGGGCAATGACAAATCTTTGTGTACCTTTGGGGTTATTATGAGTAATAACCATGAGTAACGATTTCGTGAATACTCACATTATTTGCTAAGCACTTTAAAGTTGTGAGGATTAAATAATAAGGATGCTCTCATTTAAACCTCACAACCTTAGGAAGTGGATAGGAAAAGTAACCAACATTGGTAGAGTCCTTATGTTCTGCCAGGGGGTCCTAAGTGCACTAACATACTGTGTGATTAAATATTAATATCTCAGAAAAGTGGAAATGCTTGTTTTGAAGTGGAAACATTTGAAGTGGAAATGCTTGTTTTACTTCCTTTCTCAGGTCCTATGTGAGAAACCTGGTTCTGAGAGGTGAAGTCTCTTGCCTAAAGCCATACCCATGAGAGGATGGCAGAGTTATCATTCAAATCCAGAGCTTAAGCTGTTAACCTAGCATGATAATTATTACTTGCATTTTCAGGTGGTTTTCATCAAGTAAGCCAGTTTTTTTCAAGTAGAGAACATTGGATTATTTATGGAGTTTTCTCTTCAGTATTTATTTATGCATACAAGAGCTGGGGTGTACACCAGAGGTGTGTGGGGATGAGAAGATTTACCAGAGACAGAGTGGGGGACAGAACAGGAGGACTGACCGAAATACACTGCTGAGGGGAGCAGTGGGCCAGACGGGAGAGGTCTGCTGCGCATGTGGGTTAGCCCCTGGCTGGGGATCGAAGTCTAGCTGTAGTGGCTGCGGATAGCTTCATAGTGCTGAAACTTAACCCCTTGCGCCACCAGGGAGGCCCCCATTTATGGAGTTTTCCTAAGTTAGACCCACCTTTACCTGGATATTATCATAAGGGCCCTCACATACCCCACTAAAGAGCTCCCATCTAGGTCATTTAACAGACTGGCAACTAGAGCCAGGAACAGCCCAGTTTATTTGACTAAAATTCATCTTTCCTGGTTCAAGTCCAGGGATTTATTCCTTTCAGTTACTCTGCCTTCTAAAAGAAGTCCTGAACCAGGTCCATGGAACAGAACTAAGAACCCAGAAATAAAACTACATACAAAGGAACAACTGACTTATAATAAAGGAGCCAAGAGCTTACAATGGATCAGGGAAAGTCTCTTCAATAAAGGGTGTTGGGGAAACTGGACCACTGAATACCACACACAAAAAATAATTCAAAATGGATTGAAGACCTTGGTGTAAGACTTGAAACCATAAAATATATAGAGTAGAGCAAGCACTCCTTGACATCAAGGAAAGAAAAGCAAATATAAATAAATGAGACATTAAACTAAATTGCACAGTGAAAGAAACTTGCATCAGAATGAAAAGATATCCTACTGAATGAGAGAAGGTATTTGCATATAAAATGTCTGACAACGGGTTAATATCCAAAATATGCAAAGAACTCATAAAACTCAACAATTAAAAAAAACAGCTCAATTAAAAAATAGAGGATCTGAATAGACACTTCAAAGAAGACATTTAACCAATAGGACATGGAACAATGGTCATCATTTCTTATTATTAGAGAAATGCAAATCAAAACAACATATCCCTTCACATCTGTGAGAATGGCTGTTTACTAAAAGAAAAGAAACAAGAGTGTTGGAGAGGATGTGGAGAGAAGGGAAACACTGTTGCTGGGACTATCAATTGGTTCAGCCAATTGATTCCTCAAAAAATTAAAAATAGTAATTCCATGTGATCCAGCTTTCCCACTTCTGGATTTTTACTCAGAAAAATACAGAAACCCTATTTTGAAGTATCTCTGCACTCCCATGTTTATTGCAGCATTTTTTTGACAATAACATAGAGCTAGAAATGACTGAGTGCCCACTGACTGATGACTGGATAAAGGAAATGTAATTGAAATAAGTGTGTGTGTGTATGTGTGTATGTATATATATGTATCTATATGTATATACACACACATAGACACACAATGGAACACTACACAGCTATGAAAAGATGAGATTCTGTCATTTGCAACAAAAAATAATGGATGGACCTAGTTTAATGTTTACTGTTTAGTGAGGCCAGACAGAAGGACAAACCCCCTGTAATTAATTTCACTCGTGATATGTAGAGAAAAGAAACAGATTAAAATAAAAACAAACTGTTGGACAATAAGATCAATTAGTGATTACCAGAAGGGGAAGGGGGTGAGTAAATTGGGTCAAAGGGGACATGGTGAAGGATAAAGTTAGATGTTTAGGATGGAAATGAATGAGTATGTTTATTCTCAATGAGACATACCTGACATGAATATAATGTTATAAAGCAGCATTACTACAATAAAGATACATAAGTAAAAGAAGCATGAATAATTCATGTTTTGAGTGAGGGTGCTCCCAAATCTGGATCGTTAGAGCCCGGGGTGAGGCTGAGAGCATGCAGGAACCTGAAGACAAGTAAGTAGACGGAGCTGGTGGAGAACTGGGTCCGCACCTGCAGAGGTGGCCGCACCTCATCACGGTGGCTGCAGCCATGTCAGATTGTGGACCTGTTGTTGCCAGGTCCAGCATTTCAGGAGAAGTCAAAAGATCCAGATTCTGAAGTAAAATCTCCTCAACTCTAAATATCACAATAAGTTCAGACACTGAAAACCACCATGCAGACCAAACAAAACCCATCTGTGGGGTTCACAGGCTTCTCCTGTCCCCAGGATCAAAGTTGGGGGCAGTGCAGGGAAGGGTGTGAACGATTCAGAAACCCCAAGTGTTCAAGGTAAAGGGTGGGTAAGGACTGAACTCAGGGAAAAGCAAACATGCGTGTTTCACAGTAGTCGTTTGGTTAAATAAATGTTGAACCATCCATCTGTATGGACCGTGACTCAGTTTTTAAAAATGTGTAGAGCATTTAATGATGTGCAGTGTGTTTATGTAATACATGATGCCTAAAAGAAAAAATAAATGTAAAAAAGGCAATGAAGAATTTTAGTATGAAATTTAAAAATAATTCTATTTCAGTTAACAGAAAATTTTTTTGTAAAGATTTATTTTTTTATTTATACATACAAGCTGGAATACAGGCCAGAGGCGTGGGGCAGCGAGAGGGTTCACCAGAGACAGAGCGGGGAGCAGAACAGGCAGATCAGAAATACACTGCTGAGGGGAGCAGCGGGCGAGGCAGGAGAGGTCTGCTGCGCCATGTGGGATTCTCCCCGGCTGGGCGTCGAACTCGCGTCGCTGCTGCCAACAGCTCCACAGCGCAGCGCTTAACTGCTGCGCCACCGGGGAGGCCCTAACAGAAAATTTTTAAGAGTGAAAATACTCCTTGCCCCGATTCCCCAAATGTTAACATTTTAACCTATTTGTTTTATCATTTCTTTTTTTGTGTGTATATTATTATGTATGTGTATCTGTACACACCTGTACGTATATACACACGTGTGTACATGTGCATACACGCGTGCACACACTATACACGTTTGTATATGTGAGTACATGTGTGTTTATTTATATTTATTTACCACTGCTGGGATCCTTGGATTTTTATTTGGATTGCATTTTATATATACATCAATTTGGGGGAGAATTGGCATCTTAACAATATTGAGTCAAGTGTATGAATGTATGGTCTGTCTCCATTTACTGTTGTTTGCCATAACAAAATCCCAAAGACTGGGTGACTTAACCAACATAAATTTATTTCTCACAGTTCTGGAGGCTGGGAAATACAAAGCCAATGTGCTTCTTGACTTACAGGTGACTGCCTTCTCTCTGCTCTCACACAGCAGAGCAAGAGTTCTGGTGCCTCTTCCTCTTCTAATAAAGCCATCAGCCTGATTGGATTACGCCCGATGCTTTTGCACTCATTTAATTTTTTTTTAAGAAACATTTATTATTTTTTTAAAAGATTTTTATTTATGCATAGAAGAACTGAGGTGTAGGCCAGAGGTGTTGGCGGGGGTTGAGAGGATTCGCCAGAGACAGAGTGGTGAGCAGAACAGGTGTATATACTGAAATACACTGCTGAGGGGAGCAGCGGGTGAGATAGGAGAGGTCTGCTGCACCATGTGGGAAGCTCCCTGGCTGGGGATCTAACTCGGGCTACCGTGGCAATAGCATGATAGTGCTGAGATTTAACCCTGTGCCACCAGGAATGTTGGAGATCCCTAATATTTGTGACCTTGTCAAAATCACTTACTATTTTTAGGAGTATTGTTTTAGATTCTTTGGAATTTTCTTTTTTTCTCACTCCACCTGTTCCACCTTCTAGAATTTCCTAGAGTCAAACATGTCGTCAGTGAAAAGATTGTTTTGTTTGTTTCTTTTTAATCTGTAGACCTTTTATTTTTGAGTAAGAGTAATAAAAACATTCTTGTTCTTGATCTTAGGTAGGAAGGATTTAGGCTTTTAACATTAAGTATCTTTCTGTATGCCCTATTACTAATTTACTGAGGTTTTTGTTGTTTACCATGAAAGAATGTTCAATTTTGTCAATTTTTGATATCTACTGAAATATAAATATATATCATGTATATATGATATATATAATATCTTATTTTTCTGAAACAGTCTGGTTAGAATTTTGTCAATTTATTGATCTTTGAAAGAGTCAGTTTTTTGTTTCATTGATTTTTCTCTAATTGCTTTCCCTTTTCAATTTTATTGATTTCTGCTCTTTTTTTTATTTTTTCGTCCAATGCTTGGGCTTCACTTGCTCATCTTTTTCTAGGCGCTCTTTTTTTTTTTTTAAGATTTATTTATTTATGCATACAAGCTGGGGTACAGGCCAGAGGCATGGGGCAGCGAGAGGGCTCACCAGAGACAGAGTGGGGAGCAGCACAGGCAGATCGATGGAAATACACTGCTGAGGGGAGGAGGGGGTGAGGCCCAGAGGTCTGCCATGCTGTGTGGAAATCTCCCTGGCCAGGCCTCGAACTCCTGTCCTACTGCCGGCTGCTCCACAGTGCAGCGTTTAACCGCTGTGCCACCAGGGAGACCCATCATCTTTTTCTAGGCTCTTAAGGTAGAGGGTTAGATTTGAGAACTTCATGTAACCTGTATGTTTACTGCTGTATTCCTACCTTTAAAAACTGTTTTAGTTGCTCCCACAAACTTTGATACATTTTCTTTTCATTCAGTTAAAAATATTTTGTTTCCTCTTGAGACTACATCTTTGACTCATGGATTACTTAAAAGTGAATTATTAATAATTTCCAAATATTTGGAGATATTCAAGGTGTCTCGGGTCAGTGATTTTTACTTTGATTCCATTGTGGTCAGACCTGCTTTGCAAGTACACATATAATGTCAGTGCTTTTAAAATTGTTAAAGTGCTTGTTTTATGATGCAGGATATGACCTCTCCTGGTGAATGTTCTGTGTACACTTGGGAAAAAGGTTGTTTCTGCTGTTGTTGGATGTAATGTTCTGGAAATAGTAAGTCAAGTTGGTTGACAATAGTGTTTGAATCTTGTCTATTTTTTAAGATTTATTTTTACATACAAGCTGGGGTACAGGCCAGAGGCGTGGGGTGGCGAGAGAGTTCACCAGATACAGAGTGGGGAGCAGAACAGGCAGATCAGAAATACACTGCTGAGGGGAGCAGCGGGTGAGGCAGGAGAGGTCTGCCGCGCCATGTGTGAATCTTCCCGTCAGGTGTGGAATTTGCGTGGCCGCTGCCGACAGCCCCACAGTACAGCGCTTAACCGCTGCGCCACCAGGGAGGCCCTGAGTCTTGTCTATTCTTTTTTTTTTTTTAAGATTTATTTATTTATGCATACAACCTGGGGTACAGGCCAGAGGCGTGGGGCGGCGAGAAGGTTCACCAGAGACAGAGCGGGGAGCAGAACAGGCAGATAGACCGAAGTATACTGCTGAGGGGAGCAGCGGCGAGGCAGGAGAGGTCTGCGGCGCCATGTGGGAATCTCCCTGGCCGGGTGTCGAACTCGCGTCACTGCTGCCGACAGCTCCACAGCACAGCGCTTAACCGCTGCCCCACCAGGGAGGCCCCAGTCTTGTCTATTCTTGATGATGTTCTGTCTACTTGCACTATTGATTACTGAGAGAGGAGTATTGAAATCTTTAAATAGTTTTTTCTTTACTTCTCTTTTCAGGTCAAGTTTTTTCCTTGATGTATTTTGAAGCTCTGTTATTAAGTGCATATGCATTTAGCAGTATTAAATCTTGTTTTTGTTTGGCCCTTATTCAGCACTTGTTCATAAGAGTGTCAGAGGCTGTTAAATATCCTTGGTAAATTTCCTCTTATATCATTTTATAATGACCGTGGTAGTTTTCTGAAATCTACTTTGTCTGATATTAATAGGGCAACTCTTGCTTTTTTTTTTGATTAATATTTGAGTGGTATATCCTTCTACATCTTCTTTTACCCTGTCTATAGCATGATATTTAAAATATTTTCTTACAGACAGAATATAGTTAGCATTTTGAAAAGAAATTCCAGTCTGACCATCTGTCTTTTAATTGGTATCCTTAGCTCAGTTGTAAGGAATATAATTATTAATAAACTTGATTTAGCCTCTAATTTTATTAGTTTTTTTGTCTATCCCTCTGTGTTTTGCTCCTCTTTGCCCTTTTCCTGCCCTCTTTTGGATTATTTTGAATATTTGGATTATTTGACTATTTTTTCCATTAATTTTTCTTTTGTCTCTCCACACACACTTTCTACTTATAGATGACCCTCCCCACTTCTCTGACGAGAAAGAGAGTGTTTCTCAGAATTTTTCTTTCTGCATCTATCTACTGCCTGCCACAGGGGTTTGGATTACCATCTGGCTGAAGCAGGGAGACGTAGAAGGGAACATCCCCCATAGAAACCTCACCATTTTACCAATCTTTCTTCAAATTTTGATTTTCCTTCCCAATCTGCCTGTTCTCGATTACTTTTTAGTGTCGATAGGTAATTTTCTGGCCAGAGTTTTTGCTTGTAATCAGTGAGAGATTACATAGAGTAGGCTTAATAAAGCCTAATGATACCATTAAGTGCATGCATATGTGCGCACGCACACACACACACACACACACACACACACACACACACCGTTGGAAAGGGTGACATTGTTTTGATTTTTGGAAATCTTTCTAATGTCAGGATTCATAGAAAACAGCAGGGTCCTGACATCTGCTTCTGCGTTCGACCTGCTGTGATCACTTGATTTGGTTCAAGTATAATGAAGAAAGTTTGCCCACATACATTTATTTAAAAATCTTTTCAGATAAGTGTAGATCTTCCTTTTTTTAATGCTACGCCCAAACTCTGTAAGGTAGTTTCTTAAAGGCTAAATGCAGTGGCAGAAACCGTATCAAAGAAACTTAAAAACCTGTTAGTCTCACTTGCATTTTGAATGGATGTTTTACCTATTCACAGGGTTATAACACCATGCCTCAGGCATTTAAAAAGTATCTGTTCCCTAAGCTTTCCAAATGTTGAAGCATCTCATTATATAATATAAAATAAGTCATAAATATTCATGTTGATCTTATCAAACGCTTTAAGTATTTGGAAATTTGGCAAGTTCATGGCAGCACATTAAAAAAAAAGAAAAACATCAAAGGTTTTGGAGTCAAATGCTCTATCCCTGAGCTGTACCTCCCTAATCGAAAGCTTTGGAAGCTCAGATTGAAACTTTGCAGGCCCAGATTTTGCCATTTGTAATGAACTCAGTTCTTTTCCTTAAAGAGGCAGGTTCACCTTGTTCATTTTGTATAAAATACCTGCCAGATACACAAGTCCTTGTAACTGTAGTTTTGAAATTGTTCTTTCGATGTAAAAGGAAAAAGTATCCCATGATAATGGCTGCTAGTATAGTTCATAACTCAAGCAAAGCGAGTGCTTCTTGAAACGATTGTCATACATCAATCCACAGCTTTATATATTAATACATACTTCATGTTTATTTGTCTCATAGAATATTAAAATGACATGTACTTGAAGGTAGACATTTAAAGAAATTAATCCTTTTTACTGCTTCATCAAGGTACTTCATAAGTAAAACGAGTTTTGTTGGTTGGTTGCTCTTCCTGAGCGGTTAAGAACACAGTGACTCTGGGACTTGAGTTGGGACAAGGGCCAGCAGTTATATCCTCCACTGTTTCTGTACTATCGGTGCAAATTTCAACACAATGAAAATCTGAAGACTATCTTAGGATCATCATGAAAATAAGTTTGACCTCAGGGACAATTTGAAAGGTCGAGGACACACGAGGGTTGGCAGATGGCCCTTTTGAGAGCCACTCTGCTAAGGGCAGAGAAAAGAGTTCAATAAAAATGGTGGCACTTAACCCAACCAGGAAGTTGTAGCCAAGTTCAGATCTGAAGGACAAGTAGGAATTACCCAGATAAGGGCGGGAGAAGGGCATTCCAGACTAAAAGCAGGACAAGAGAGAGTATGTGTTGGAGCCCTGATGTAGGGTGAGACCAGAGGGATACGTTGAGATAGGAAAATAGAGCTGGGAACATATTATGGAAATTTTAAAGTTTATCCTGAGGATAAGGAACAACCCCTGAAGGGTTAACTAGATGACAAGATTTCATGTTTGTTTAGTATGATCATGCTTACTGCAGGATAGATAGGAACTCAAAGGAGATAACACTGAGCAAAGAACCCAGAAAGCTGGTGCAGTAACCCAGGAGAGAGACAGCTGCCTGAATTCATGGGTAGAATGGCAGTGAACTTGGAATTAAACAGGTGAATCTGAGAGATATAAAGGAAGCATAAGTAATGAGTTGAGTGACTAGTTGGAAGTGGAATGAAAGGGACAAAGGAGCAAGTGTGATCCTCGCCGCGGGCTGCCTGAGGTGTGTTGTTCACTGAGCAGCCACAGAGGGAGGAGCAGCTCTGGGGTGAGGGGCGTGACATCCATTTAAGGTGCCTAGGACGCTTTCAAGTGGGAATGTCCCAAGGTCAGTGGGTACCTGGACAGGAGAGTACCTATCACCTGATGCCGTTTACCCCCCATTCTTTAAGAAGGCAAAACCGGGATCAGGGAGCTGATGGTGGATTGGGGTCTTGGGGAGGTAGGAGGGCGCCATAACAAAAGATGAGCATAGGGGACTTTGGAGAGATGGAACTGCTCTGTGCCCTGATCCTGGTTGTGCCTGTCTAAGTCCATACATGTTAATGCTGCTGTTTTTTTTTTAAGATTTATTTATTTATGCATGCAAGCTGGGGTACAGGCCAAAGGCATGGGGCGGCAACAGGGTTCACCAGAGACCGAGTGGGGAGCAGAACAGGCAGATAGACAGAAATCCACTGCTGAGGGGAGCAGCGGGCGAGGCAGGAGAGGTCTGCCGCGCCATGTGGGAATCTCCCTGGCTGGGCATCGAACTCACGTGCTGCCAACAGCTCCATAGCGCAGTGCTTAACCGCTTAACTGCTGCGCCATCAGGGAGACCTAATGCTGCTGTTTGTTAATTTAAAATGTTAAGCAGCAAATTTCTCTTGAGTTGTCTCTGACAACCTGTCCCAGTGGCGGTCCCATTCGCTGGGATTCAGAATGAGAAAGGGGACTGGGCTGCGTGGGGAGAGGTAATGGGCTTGGGGCATATTGAACTGAGCTCCTGTGGAGACCTTCAGAAGGTCTGGAGCAGTCAGGCACGCCATCCGCCATCCGGGGCTCATAGGGGAGCTCTGTGTGTCCCTAAAACTCTCAAAGTCCTCACTTGATGGAGAATAATGGGTTTTTGTTCTGAATCGATCACTTGGGTTATCAAGAGTTGCCATTTCATGTTCCTTATTACTGTTGTGTGCGTTGGCCTAACACCAGCATACGCAGTGCTTCCGTCTCAGACATTAGGTGGTGGCAATAAGCACAGGGAACTGTGCGAGGTCTCATTTGCCGAAGAAATACAGCAGAAGTAGAAAAAGGTCATTTAGAAGTGTCATAGGGCCTGAGCCACCTTATGGCAGTATCTGAAACCAGGGAAGGGGTTGAGAAGGCTTAGAAAGTGTTGAATGAAGAGGCAGGAGTGACCGAAGATGAGAAATGACAGAGAATAGGGAACTTCAAAAGTTGCAGTCACTTTCGGAGGTTGGAGGAAGATCAGGGAGGTGTGTGTGTGACTGTGAGTGGAAGCTAGATGTCGGGGCTGAAGAATATAGAATGAATGTAGGATACGGAAGAATCAAGAAAGTCAAGTCAGTGAGCAGATGGGAACTTGACTTTGACGGGAAAGAGGAGTGGGAGGGCTGCAGGTAAGGCAGGGGGTGTTGTGTGTGTTTTAAAAAAGGATTTGAATATGATGAGACGATGATGCCATGAGGCGCAGGCGCAGAGATGGTCAGAACGGGCTTAATTGGCAAAGCCGGTGCCCTGAAAGAGGAGGAGGGGTGGTGTTTTCACAAGAGTACACTCTATCTTCACTCTGTTTGACTTTATGCTAAAGCGATTAGCCAACACTGCTAATTAGAGGCCCAGGAAGTGCACACTATCTCTATTTGATGATAACGTAGTAATAAAACAACCAATGGAAAAACAACTATAAATAAGGGCATTTAGATAAGTACCATGATGTAAAATTAATATACAGAAATCAACAGCCTTCACCAGTATGCAGTGGGAAGAAATAATAACAGGCTCTAGCACATGAGCAAAAAGCAGTAATTCTTTTATAAACCCTAGACATAAGCTTAACAAAAAATGTGCAGAACCTACATGAGAAGAACTAAATTCACCTGAAAAGCACAGACACGATGGAAGGGCAGTGTTTTTGGATAGAAGACTCACACGTTAAAGATACCAATATCTTTCAGAGCTAACTTATAAACGTCATGTAGTCCCCACAAAATGCTATCAGGTTTTTATCTTGAATTGGAAAAGTTGGTTATAAAACTTATTTGAAATAATAAACAAAAATATGGTAGTGGGGCGACATTGGCCCTACCAGATATTAAAACAGATTCTAAACCTCTGTAATTAGAGCCTGTGGCATTAGCACATGAATGGATAGACCAAAGGAACAGGATAAAAAAATCCAGAAACATGGCGCAGCGGTTGAGCGCTGGGCTGTGGAGCTGTCGGCAGCGGCGACGCGAGTTCGACGCCCGGCCGGGGAGAATCCCACATGGAGCGGCGGGCCTCTCCTGCCTCGCCCGCTGCTCCCCTCAGCAGTGTACTTCTGATCTGCCTGTTCTGCTCCCCACTCTGTCTCTGGTGAACCCTCTCGCCGCCCTACGCCTCTGGCCTGTACCCCAGCTTGTATGTATAAATAAAATAAAAAAAAAAAAATCCAGAAACAGATTGAAATGCATGGAGAAATCTGGTATATGGTAGAAGTTGCATCTCAAACCACTGGCAAGAAGAAGGACTTTTTAATAAGCTGTACTGGAGTGAGTACATATCTATTTAGAAAAAGACCAAATTAAATTCACTCCTCACACCTGATATCATAATAAATTTTAAAAGAGTCAGAGATCTAAATTTTAAAAAAGGGAAAAGAAACTGTAAAGTGCTGAAAGCACAGTGAATTCTTTTTGTAAGCCGGGAGTGGGCAAATTTTCCCTAACTATGATTCAAAATATGGAAGTAGTAAAATAAAAGATTGGTATATTTGACTACATAATCATTTAAATTTTTTTCATGGCAATAAACAATGAACAAAAGAAAAGAAAGAGTGAATTTATAGAAAATATGAGGACTTAAGAACACATGGTTGGCTCCTAAAAATTCAAAATGAAATTGCATGGAGATATCATTTCTCCACCTATCAGACTGACAATGTCCTCTGCTGGAAAGGTTGTAGGGAAATATTTCCTATAGTTGGGAATGAAAAATAGTATAAAATGTATAGAGGCGGGTCTGGCAATTTCTAGCAAAGTCACATAGACCTTTTACCCAACTATCTCCCCTCTAACAAAATTATATATGTTCTTAGACCCAGCAGTCTCATTTCAAGGATCCTATCAGAAAGACAGACTGGTGAAAACACATAGTAACGTATGCACAAGGCTATTCATTTATTTTTATTTTTATATTTTTCATATTATCGCCATTTTATTTTTTTAAATTTTTTATTGTTATTTATATCTTTTACATTCGGTATTCCCCTTGGTTAACTCACCACCAGTTCACCCATGCCCTGTCCCCGTGGTCCCTTGTGTTCTTTTCTACTCCATTTTGTGCCCTTATCCTCCCCCTCCCCTGCTGAGTGTCTCTCTCCTATTTGGTTTCCCTCTAGTCCTGTTGTAAGTGAAACCATTCGATATTTTTCTCTTTCTTTCTGACTTATTTCTCTGAGCATGATCCCTTCTAGTTCCATCCATATTGCTGCAAATTGCATGTGTTTATCTTTGAATGCTGAATAATCCATATCTTGCTATTGTAAACAGTGCTGCAATGAACATACAGGTACATATATCCTTTTGGATTAGTGTTTTTGTGTCCTTTGGGGTGATTCCCAAAAGTGGTATTGCTGGGGCCTCCCCGGTGGCGCAGCGGTTGGGCGCTGCGCTGTGGAGCTGTCGGCAGCGGCGACGCGAGTTCGACGCCCGGCTGGGGAGAATCCCACATGGCGAGGCAGACCTCTCCTGCCTTGCCCGCTGCTCCCCTCAGCAGTGTGTTTCTGATCTGCCTGTTCTGCTGCCCGCTCCGCCTCTGGTGAACCCTCTCGCCGCCCCACGCCTCTGGCCTGTACCCCAGCTTGTATGTACAAATTAAAACAACAACAACAAAAAAAAAAAGTGGTATTGCTGGGTCGTATGGAAGCTCAATTTTTTTTGCAGTTTGAGGAATCGCCATACAGCTTTCCATAGTGGTTGGGCCAGTTTGCATTCCCACCAGCAGTGTAGAAGAGTTCCTTTTTCTTCACATCCTTTCCAGCATTTGTTGTTGCCTGTATTTTTAATGTGTGTCATCCTCACAGGTGTGAGGTGGTATCTCATTGTGGTTTTGATTTGCATTTCCCTGATTATAAGTGATGTTGAACATTTTTCCATGTACCTGTTGGCCATTTGCTTTTCTTCTTTGGAGAAGTGTCTTTTTAGCTCTTCTGCCCATTTTTTGACTGGATTGTTGGCTTTGTTTTTTTGAGTTGTGTGAGCTCCTTGTAGATTTTTCGTTATCAGCCCTTTATCAGTTGTATTGTGTGTAAAGATCTTCTCCCAGTTAGTAGGGTGTCTGTTAGTTTGGGGTAGTGTCTCTTTTGCTGGACAGAAGCCTTTTATTTTGATGTAATCCCATCTGTTTATCTTGTCCTTCACTTCCTTCGCTTTGGGGGATGTGGCTTTAAAGATTTTGCTAAGATGTATGTCATACAGAGTTTTGTCTATATTTTCTTCTATAAATTTTATGGTTTCAGGTCTTACGTCCAGGTCTTTTATCCATTTGGAGTTGGCTTTTGTGCAGGGTGTGAGGTAGTAGTCTAGCTTCATTTTTTTGCATGTAGCTGTCCAGTTTTCCCAGCACCATTTATTGAATAGACTGTCCTTGTTCCACTGCATTTTCTTTGCTCCTTTGTGAAAGATTAGTTGTTCATAGATATGCGGCTTTAATTCTGGGTATTCTATTCAGTTCCATTGGTCTTTGTGTCTGTTTTTGTTCTGCACAAGGCTATTTATAGTAGCACTTATTGTAACAGAAAAATACTTGAAACCCAAATATCATAAAGGACTGTTGAATAAATTTAAGGCATATTTATGCAGTAGAATACTAAGCAACTCTAAAAAGGTATAGAGAGAATCTCTTCATTCCCTATGAGGTGAACACTGTAATAAAGTGTGACGTGAAAGGAGGGTGGTTTATAGTATATGCCAGCTTTCGTGTAGGAAAGAAAGAGAAATGTACATGTGTATGTGTACTTGCATAAACTTCCAAAAAGGAACAGTGGAAATTTGGATTAAATCCTGTAAAAAAGGTTATTCCAGGGGAAGAGAGAGCATGACGGAACGCACTGACCACTGAAGGCCTAAGGAGGGGCCTCACTGCAAAGTTTTGACTTTGCGGCCTTGTAAATGTTTTACAAATTAAAAAAATAAGAATAAACAAAAGGTCAGTTCCTCCCTCTAGTGCCTAAATTATGAATTCTTAATGCATTTTGGTAATAGTGAGAATTTGGGCTCTATGAGAAATGACTCCTGAATCTGGTCAGGAAATGTAGCAAGATAAACCTGAAACATCTCATAATAAGTTAAGGACACTCTCAGTGGTATAAGGTGAAATTGCAACAAATTGAAACACTTCCAGTATGTTCAAAAATCCATACATTCATAAGGAACACTTTTGAAACATTTAAATGTTGAAACTTTTTTTTAAAGATTGTTTATTTATGCGTACAAGCTGGTGTACAGGCCAGAGGCGTGGGGCAGCGAGAGGGCTCACCAGAGACAGAGCAGGGAGCAGAACAGGCAGATTGACAGAAATACACTGCTGAGGGGAGCAGCGGGCGAGGCAGGAGAGGTCTGCCTTGCTATGTGGGAATCTCCCCCGCCCGGCTGAACTTGCGGCTGCCGACAGTGCCACAGTGCTGCGCTTAACTGCTACGCCACCAGGGAGGCCCCTAAATGTTGAAACTTTTAAATGTTGAAACATTTAAAGAACTTTTTCTGTATTAACTGCAACTTCGGGTAACCAAAAAATTAATTAGGGTATGTTTCTCTGTATAGTAGTATTATAGCTAATAAGTGAAGAAAGAATGCTAAATAAGAAAACCCCATTTTGCAAAGCCCCTGATGGATTAGGGTGCCAGATGTAGTAAAGAAATTACATGGGACATACTTACTAAAATATTCTAAAGGGCCTCCCCGGTGGCGCAGCAGTTAGGCAGCGCTGCGCTGTGGAGCTGTCAGTAGCGGTGACGCGAGTTCGACCCCTGGCGGGGGGATTCCCACATGGTGCGGCAGACCTCTCCTGTCTCGCCCGCTGCTCCCCTCAGCAGTGTACTTCAGCAGATCTGCCTGTTCTGCTCCCCACTCTGTCTCTGGTGAATCCTCTCACCACCCACACCTCTGGCCTACACCCTAGTTTATATGCGTAAATAAAAAAGTCTTTAAAAAAAAGAATTAAACTCATTCAAAAGCAATGTGATAGTTTTTGGAGAGAATCAGAAATAACCTACAAATAAGTGACTTAAGCTCAGTAACTTCTGGTTCCTTGCAAGATGGCAGAGACTCATTTCTCCCTGTTCCTTTCTGCTAACTATAATGAAAAACGTCAGAGATAATACAGTAGACATCATACGAGGACTCTGAATAGCAAGAAGGTGGCAAATTGTCTAAGAACCCCAGAACTTGAGAAACTACACAGAAAACCAGCATTTCTCAACTCCTCATGTAACAACAGGGGTATCTCTAGCTCATCATCTCATCCAGCAGCAAAAGACACCCAGGTAGGCATTTTTCTTCTCCATGGCTGGCACCAGCAGATATCAAGTAGGAGCCTCACTGGTACTAGGCTGCTCAGGAAAGTACTCCCCACCCCTTCATGCCAATGTCTCTTACTTCTACACTATAGCACCAAGTGGGCCAGGGAAATGCCTTCAGCTTCCACTGGTAGTAACAGCAGGAATTGGGTGAGATTCCCACCAGAACTTGGCAGATTAGAATAACAGCACATGGACTAAAGAAACTAAATTGTCATTGAAACCATAGCACACAAAAGTTGGCCAGGACCTGCATGCTACCCTTAAACAGGGTACTTACCTGCTGAAATGAAAGAGTTAAATAGGCTTCAATTTCCTATCATGATTCTAAAATCTTCAGGAAATAATAAAATAATCATCTACCATACCCCAAACCAGGAAAATCAAACTGAATGATAAAAAATAACTAACAAATACCAACACTGAGATAAATTATGTTGGAAATAGCCATCATAAAATAAGGCTTCATCAAGTGATTACAAGTACCCTAGAAACAAATGAAGAAAAAAAAAATCTCACAAAAGTAAATAAACATACAACAAAACAACCAAATAGAAACTGAAAACTACAGCAACTGAAATAAAACTCACTGGAAGGACTCGAGCAGAATGAATATGACAAAGCATGTATCTGAAGATAGAACAATAGAAATTACCCAGTCCAAAAAACCAGAGAGAAAATTGGGGAACAAAAACAAAGAACAACTAACAGAGCCTTAGAGAACCTGCAGGACAATTATAAAATATGTTAACTTTTGAAAAAATATCTAACATTTGAATCACAGAGTAACACGAGGAGAGAGAAAAGAGAAGGGCTCTATTTTTCAGAGTGACTAAACCTTCCCAAATGTGGCAAAAGACATAAACCTAACAGATTCAAGAAGCTATAGAGAAAAAAATCCACATCCATATACAACATTTTTATATGATAAAATTTTAGTGACTTAATATTGATTTACAAAACTATGTAAATGTGGGGGATACATCTTCACCTAAAACGTGACATAATTAATTGTGAAAGCTAAAGAAAGAAAGAAAATCTTGAAAGCTGTTAGAGAGAAATTATATCATCATATGTGGGGAAACACTGATCAAATGACAAGAGATTTCTTATCTAAAACCATGGAGGCGAAACCACGGCACACTATTTTTCAAGTGCTGAAAGGAAAAAACCCTCAACCACTATTCCTAGAGACAGAAAAGATATATTTCAGGAATGAAGGTGAAATAAAAAAATTTTAGATGAAGACTGTCATCACTGGAACTATCCTTAACGAATGTTTAAAGGAAGTTCCCCAAACTCCAGATAACAGAAGAAGCCTCAGACCTTCAGAAATGAAGAAAAAAATAGCAGAATGAATAAAAACAGGTTAAAAAAAGAGGCTACCCTCTTTATGAGCTTTTAGAAGTATATTTAAAGACAAAATTATATCATCTGATGTGGTGCTCTTCTAGATGGAGGAAATACTTCAAACAATTATATATTTTAAAGTGAAGAAGGTAAAAGGACCTAAATGGAAGTAAAGTTTCAGCAGTTTAATCGAAGTGGTAAAATTTCAATGTTACAGCTAGGTGATAAATTACATCTTGGGCCTCCCTGGTGGCACCGCGGTTGAGCGCCGCGCTGTGGAGCTGTCGGCAGCGCGCAATGCGAGTTCGACGCTCAGCCGGGGAGAATCCCACATGGTGCGGCAGACCTCTCCTGCCTCGCCCGCTGCTCCCCTCAGCAGTGTATTTCTGATCTGCCTGTTCTGCTCCCCACTCTGTCTCTGGTGAGCCCTCTCGCCGCCCCACGCCTCTGGCCTGTACCCCAGCTTGTATGTATAAATAAATCTTTAAAAAAAATTACATCTTCATATTGTGATAGCTAAAGTAAGTTATCTGAAAATTATACAAAGTAATATATTCAAAAAGAATATAAATCAAAGTAGAATTCTAAAAAGTGCCCATGTAACCCACAGGATGTAAGAAAAGAGATAAAGGAATGAAAAACAGAGGTAACAAATGAAAAATGAATAATGAAATGTCAAAGTTAAGCCCAAACATATCAATAATTACTTTAAATGTAAATTATCTAAAAACACAAAATTAAGGAAATTAGTAGAGTGATTTTGAAAAAAAAATGCCTGAACTATATGCTGTTTCCAAAAACTCACTTCAAATATAATGACATAGGTAGGTTAAAAAATTAAAGGATGGGGGCCTCTCTGGTGGCATAGGGCTTAAAGTCTCAGCGCTATCAAGCTATCGTCAGCCACTGCGACATGAGTTCCATTCCATGAATTCTAGCCCCAGCCAGGGAGCTGACCCACATGGCACAGCAGACCTCTCCTGACTCGTCCCTGCTCCCCTCAGCAGTGTATTTCAGTAGATCTGCCTGTTCTGCTCCCCACTCTGTCTCTGCTGTCTCTGGTGAATCCTCTCACCACACACCCCCCACCCTCAGTCAGTGCTGAATTCAATGTTGACTCTGATCTAATTGACATTTGTAGAACACTGCATCCACCAACAGCAGTATGTTCATCTTTCCAAGCATCCATGGAACTTTGACCAAGATAGGCCAGACCAGTACTGGGTGATAAGACAAACCACAGCAAAATTAAAAGGAATAAAATTATATAGAGTATGTTCTCTGGTCATAATGGAATGACTAGAAAGCAATTACTGAAGGCAACAGGAAAATCTCCTATCACATGGATATTCAGCTCATTTCTAAATAATCCATGGGTTAAAGAGGAAGTCTCTAGAAAAAAAATTTTAATGTATAGAATTAAATGAAAATAGAACATAGCAAACTGTGTGAGATGCAGCTAAGACAGTGGTGGAGGGGCAATTTACAGCACAAACAACTTACATTAGAAAAAAGGAAAAGCCTCAAACCAATAATCTAAGCTCCCACTCAAGAAGCTAGTAAAAAAGAAAGAGACCAAAATAATCACAAACAGAACACAAGGAAGAAAATAAAGATAAGAGAAAAAAGTAATAAAAAGTGAAAAGAGGGCCTCCCTGGTGGTGCAGCGGTTGAGCGCTGCGCTGTGGAGCTGTCAGCAGCCCACAATGCAAGTTCGATGCCCAGCCGGGGAGAATCCCACATGGTGCAGCAGACCTCTCCTACCTCGCCCGCTGCTCCCCTCAGCAGTGTGTTTCTGATCTGCCTGTTCTGCTGCCCACTCTGTCTCTGGTGAACCCTCTCGCCACCCCACGCCTCTGGCCTGTACCCCAGCTTGTATGTATAAATAAATAAATGTTTAAAAAAAAGTGAAAAGAGTATAGTAGAAAATATCAAGGAAACAAAAATCTGGTTCTTTGGAAAGATCAATAAAATTAATACCTAGCAAAACTGACAAAGATAAAATGAGAGAGGAATTGTCACTATCAAGAGTAAAAGATGGTATGTCACTACAGATCTTGCAGCCATAAAAATTATGTAAGGGGATATTATGAACAACTTTATACTCACAAATTTTTTTATTTTATTTTTTAAAATTTAATTTAATTTATAATCTTTACATTGTTATGTATCCCCCGTAAGTTTCCCACCATCGATTTACCTGTAAACCATCACCATAGTCCCTTGTGCTCTTTTCTCCCCTATTTTGGTCCCTCTTGCTCCCTCTCCCCTGCAGAATGTCTCTTATTTGTTGTTGCCTGCTCATTTTGGTTTTTGATTTTGATTTATATGCTATTTTCTTCTTCTGATTTTTCGTTTGGCTCTCTTACATTCCTCCTGTAAGTGATACCATTCAGTATTTTTCTTTTTCCTTCTGGCTTATTTCGCTGAGCATGATCCCTTCAAGCTCCATCCATGTTGCTGTGAATTGCATTAGTTTATCATTTTTGATTGCTGAGTAGTATTCCATTGTGTACATGTACCACATCTTCTTGAGCTAGTCGTCAATTTTTGGGCATTTGGACTGTTTCCATATTTTAACTATTGTAAATAGTGCTGAAATAAACATAGGTGTGCATGTGCCCTTTTGGATTACTGTTTTGTGTCCTTTGGGTATATTCCTAGGAGTAAAATTGCTGGGTCCTATGGAAACTCCATTTTTAGTTGTTTGAGAAACCGCTATATTGTTTTCCATAGAGGTTGGACCAGTTTGCATTCCTACCAACAGTGTAAGAACGTTCCTTTTTATCCACATCCTCGCCAACATTTATTGTTTTGTTTTTTTAATGTGTGCCATTCTTGTTGGTATAAGGTGGTATCTAATTGTGGTTTTTATTTGCATTTCCTTGATTATGAGGAATGTTGAACATTTTTTCATATGCCTGTTTGCCATTTGCATTTCTTCTTTGAAGAAGTGTCTTTTAAGTTCTTCTGCCCATTTTTTAAAGAGATTTATTTATTTTTGTATACAAGCTGGGGTGCAGGCCAGAGGTGTGAGGCGGTGAGAGGGTTCACCAGAGACAGAGTGGGCAGCAGAACAGGCAGATTGACTGAATTTCACTGCTGAGGGGAGCAGCGGGCTAGGCAGGAGAGATCTGTGGCGCCATGTGGGAATCTCCCCAGCTGGGCATCAAACTTGTGCCTCAGCTGCCAACAGCTCCACAGCGCTGTACTTAACCCGTTGCACCACCAGGGAGGCCCCCATTTTTTGACTGGATTTTTGGCTTTGTTTTTGTTGAGTCGTGTTGAGTTCTTTGTAGATTTTTGTGATCAGTCCCTTGTCTGTTGTATGGAGTGCAAATATTTTCTCCCAGTCAGTGGACTATTTGTTTTGGTTAATGTCTCTTTTGCTGTACAGAAGCTTTTTAGTTTGATGTAATCCCAGCTGTTTATCTTTTCCTTCATTGTCTTTGCTTTGAGGGATGTGTCTTTAAAAATGTTACTAAGATGTATGTCATGTAGTGTTTTGCCTCTGTTTTCTTCTATATATTTTATGGTTTTAGGTTTTATGTCCAAGTCTCTTATCCATTTTGAATTGGTTTTCGTGCATGGCGTGAGGTAGTAGACTAGTTTCATTTTTCTGCAGGTAGTCGTCCAGTTTTCCCAGCACCATTTGTTGAACAAACTATCCTGTTCCATTGCATGTTCTTTGCAACTTTATCAAATATTAGCTGTCCATATATATGTATACTCACAAATTTTAGAGCTTAATGAAATAGATCAATTCCCCATAAACCATAAAACTTAGCTAATAAGACAGAAAATCTGAATAGTCATTAAAGAAATTGAAATTGTAATTAGAAAGTTCTAGATGAAGAAGTCTCTAGGTCCAGAGAGTTTACATCAGAGAACTCTCCAAGTATTTAAAGAATTATCACCAGGACCTCCCTGGTGGCGCATCGGGTTAAGTCTCAGCACTATGAAGCTATCTGCAGCCACTGCAGCATGAGTTCAAACCCCGGCCAGGGAGCTTCCCCATGGCGCAGCAGACCTCTCCTGTCTCACCCACTGCTCCCCTCAGCAGTATACTTCAGTAGATCTGCCTATTCTGCTCCCCACTCTGTCCCTGGTGAATCCTCTCACCACCATACCTCTGGCCTACACCCTAGTTCTTGTATGCATAAATAAATCTTTAAAAAAAAAAAAGCACCAATTTTATGCAATCTTTTTCTGAAAGGAGAAGAGGGACCATTCTCTAATAACTCATTCTAGAATCACAAACCACCAGAAAGAGATCCAAATGGCCAGTAAACATGAAAAAGTGTTCAACCCTACTGGCAGTCAAGGAAATGTAAATTAAAACCACAGCTCAATACCACCACCCCTCTGGAACGGCTCACTTTGCAAACTCTGGTGAGACCAAGTATTGGTGAAGCTGTGCGGCAGCCAGAATGCTCAGACACTGAGCATGGGAGTTGGCGTTGAAACACGTTTGTCGTGTCTATTAAAGCTGAGCCCATGCCCCAGCAATTCCACCATTAGGAACTCCACAGAACATCCCAACAGAAAGTGCACCCGTGTGTGCCAAGAGATACAACCCCGCACCCAACCACCAACACCCAACCACCCAACCCGCGAGCAGTGCAGGTGTTCATCCACAGCAGACTGGGTAAATATGCGTTGATGTTTACACAAGTGAATCTTGTGTAGCATTAAAAATGAACCATAGTTATGTGCACAAGAGTAACATTGAATAAGAGAGGTTGGTCACAAAGTAATACAGATGGGCGACTCCATTTATGTAAAATTCAAAACCAAGCAAAATAATCCATGGTGGCTGAAGCCAGAATACTGGCTCTCTCTGGGAGGCAGGGAATGGATAGTGATTAGGAAGGAGCAAGGTGAGGGCTTCTGGGATGTAGGAAATGCTATTTCTTGACTTAGGTGAAGGTGAAGGGTGTGTTCATTTTGAGATAATTCAACAAGCTATACACATTTATGATTCATGCATTTAATATGCATTTCATGCCAGTAAAACATTTTAAAACATTCCCATGAATCACATTAGGATGGTTGCCCATAATGGGGCCACATAATGGAAAAAGAATACAAAAGACAATAAATAGGTAGGTGGGTGATGGCAGATAGATAGGCAGCTGGCTAGGAAAATGAAATGAGGTCGGAATTAGCAATAGCTCTAGAATTTTGTCCTGTCTAATATGGGTACAAGTTGCAGTTGATTACTTAAATTTAAGTTTATTAAAATTTCGGTTCTCCATTACATCAATCACATTTTGAGTATTCAGTAGCCACAAGTAAGTAACTATAGACTACCAAATTGCACCATGTAACTATGGATAATTCTTATCACCACAGACAACACAGGTGGACACAGACGAGATCTCCTGGAGAAAAGAGGTAGGGAGAGAAAGACAGTGTGAGAACCGCCCATGTTAAAGGGCTCAGCATAAGGAACAGACCAAAGTAACACAAGATGCAGAAGAAATGAGACTCTGGAAGCCGAGGTGATAGAAAACACCAAGGAGGAAGTGTCCATGTCAAATGTTCCAGAGAAGGAACTAGAACCAAAGAGCAAGTAACAGGTCATTAGAGTTTAGCAAAAGTTTCCATGAAGTTTGTGGTGGGTGGAAGGGAGGTTGGTGAGGAGGCAGGGAGCAGGGACTTAGATGTAGCAAGACTCAGTTCCAAGTAGCCTCTGTTTGGGCCCTAGGCAAATGACTCACGCAGAAAGTGATGTCTGCATTGCAGACGTGATGCTACCAGGGAGGATCTGGAGAAGGCTGTCCCAGGTGGAAGGAACTGGACAGCCCATGGCACGGAGGCCTGGGCGAGCACGGTGGAAGATGCCAGGAACGGAGCCCCGAGATAGTCCTGCCCAGAGTGTGGGCTTGAATGGGCCGGGGCAGGAAGCACGGAGTGTCCTGAGCAGGGGAGGAATTGGATCAAGCTTGGCCTAAGGACGTTAGTGGCAGGTCATACAAGATGGCAGAGCTCCCTGTAGGGAGTGAGAGCCCCTTGGAAGGACCGAGAACATGAAGGAGAAGTTGGAAGTTATTGGGAAACCTGATTTAGCAGAGAGCTCTGTCATGTCAGACGAGGCAGGGCATCTTGACCCTGGCATGGCTGGTGCAGACCTACCCCTGCAGCTCCTGCCGGCGGGGAGAGGCCAGGCGGCTCAGACTCACAAATAACCATTGTTGGGCTCAGATCGAAACTGGTGGCGGAGGTGGGATGGATGTGGTTTTAATGACCATAAGGAAATGTTCCCATAGGTTTCTGAGAATAGGTATGATGTGGAATAGGGAACACATCTGCGCCCCCCCCCCAAAAAAAACATGCACACTCCTTAAATCCTGGAAGGAGTGAGAAGAAGGTCCCAGGTGTGTTAAATCCAGAATATTCAATTATGAGATTTCTCACCCACTCCCATTTCTGGGAGAAAGCAGTGGCAGATTTTGAGGGGAGTGGGTCTTTCTCCGGGGGGTCAGCCAGCGGAGACCTCAAGGCTTAGTGGACTTTGAAGACCAGGGTCACCCCTGAGGCTTACCCTAACTCTCTGGGCGTTCTCAGCATGTCTGACGTGGATTTTGACTTCTTGGTTTGTGATCCCTGTTTCTTCTTAGGAATCCCGCAGCCCCTCTTCCCAGGCCTTCTTGTCCTCAGAGACCCAGCGGCCATCTCCACCCATCCTGGCTCCTCAGGGACTTTCCCCCAAAGCTCCCACTCCCTGTGGGCCCCTCCACCTGGAGCTGTATTTCTTAATAACTCTGGCTTTTATCCTGTCTCCTGTTTACTTGCTTCATGTTCCTGGTTGACTTTAGGTCCCAGTCAACCCTGGGCCTTATCTTTCCCTCAGGAACCTGCCCTGGGATGGGGGGCGTCAGGGACCCCACCCACCCTGGGCACCCCAGAGGCCCCGGCCTCAGTGATAAGAGAGGAGGAGTCCTGGGGGCAGCAGCTGCTGGGGTGTTGTCTGAGAAGACACCCAGGCTTCGCAGCTGCTGTTTCTGTGGGAGACTCCCCGAGCAAACAGTGGTTCCCGGGATAGGAGGAGGAGAGCAGGGGATGGGTCAGGCTGGCCCCGGGAGGAGCAGATTCTGTCTCGGTGGTCTCTTCTGCTTCCCATGTGCAAACTGGACCCCCATCTCTCATCCCAAGCAGAGTCTGGTGTGACAGGGGAACAGAAAGTCACCAGTCCCTGGTCAGAACAAAAATATGAAAACCTCCCAGAAAGCAAATAATTCTCCAGGAAATGGAACCCGCGTCTGCGTGGAACCAGGAAACAGGCCTTCTTCCTTCTCCTCACACATCTCCAGCCCTGGGCTCCCTCCCACCTACAGTATTTGAGTGCAGAGCACCCTCTGGGAGAGAAATGAGCCCATTGGGGTTAGTTATCGGTGCTCCCATTTCCCAGATGAGGTGCCCAACAGGTCATTGGGACCAGGGATGGAGGTAGTGGGCCCCACCCGCTGGCCTGGCTCGGGGCACACAGATTCCAACCCACCCCACACACTGGTCGGCCCCCCATGGTGCCTGGAAACGGTGTGGGTGGCTGGGGACCAAGGAATAGCTCGTGAGGACTGGAGAACAGCCAGGACCCAGATGCAAGTCTTTTGTTATTGTTCCTTGAGCCAGAGGAAGAAATCCAGCCATTGAACCAGCAAACAAGACCAAATACCTCCTCTGCCCCTGCTCCCTGCCCCTCCTGGGGGGGACCCAGGTCCTCCGCTCCCTGCTCCCCAGCTGTTCCCCTGAGGGACACTACCCGTCCAGGACTGAAGTTTCCAGCGGGCTCTCAGGACACAGCCACCAGCTGTCCTCAAAGCCCGCTCAGGACCTGGGTATCCAGGTTCACCCTCCACCCTTTCCAGGCCTTCCCCTTCCACTTGACCCTGGGATCAGCAGCCTCCTCCCAGAAGTTGGCACCATCTACCTGGCAGGTGGCCTAGGGTGTGGCCTAAGCAGCCAAGACACCAGCTATATAGCCCGGTCCAGGAGCCCAGTCCCACACAGCTCCAGGGGCCCGCAGGTGAGAGGCTGAGGTCTTCTTTGGACGTGGGACACCAGGTCTCCTGCTCTTGCCCCCATCCTGTCCTGCCGTCCCAAGCCCACCCTTAGACCCATTGGACATCCAGCTGCTCTACCCCCCCACACTGGCCCTTGAATCCAGCCCACCTTGGCTTACCCACTGCCCCAGTGGCATTTGTCCCAAGACTTGGCCCTTCTGTCCTGTCAGGGACAGTCTGTGGCAGAAGGGCCACCCAGTCTCCTCTGATGCCCCTCTCTTTCCCCTGCAGACATGGGTTCCCTGTGGAGCTGGTGGACACTCTGGGCTGGAGCAGCCCTCCTGTGGGGTAAGTTGGATCGAGATCCCACCTCCCTCCTGGCTGCAGTGTTGGGGACTCTGTGCCTGGGGCAGGCCCCTCCATGTGTGCCCCCTCTGCAAACCCCTCTCCCAGTCTCACCTCAGCCTGGCAGCGATGGGACGGAGGCTCTAAGGTCCTGCAGAGAACTGTGGTGGAATTCACGATCCTTTCTCAGTTCTGGAAGGAAGCAGGTGGAATTCTTAGTCCCCAAATTTCAGTACTTCAGAACCACCGCTGTCTTGATTTCCTGCCACTCAACTAAAGCCCCGACTCAGACGTCTTCTGCTGAGGCGGTGGGACATTTCACTGAAGGCGTCTTGGAGGGTCTGGTGCCCAGTTCTCCAGAGCAATGTCCAGGAGTCCAGGACGCAGCTCTCAGTGACCCCGGATGCTGGGGGAGCTGGGCCCGGGCCCTCTAACCGCTGGTCACAGTCTATGTAGCTTGCTTGCGAAACATCCATTGTCCCTGGCCCCTTGGGACACTGGGTGCCCTTCAAGACGCCCCTTATTTGACAGACCCCCTCTCTATAACCCTCTCTCCGAAACCCCATCCACCTCGCCCTTCCCCTCCCTGGCCTCTCTCTTCAACCCTGGAGAAACCCTTCCTAGTTGTGGTTGTTGAAAAGTGCCCACTCCACTCTATTTCTAGGAGGCACTTTATCCACACTCCCATAGCCCCCTTCTTCCCTTTATCCCCACTCCCAAATCCTACTAAGACAGAAACCATGAAGTAGCATCTGAATCTGGCCAACTTGGTACTTACAACGTGGTGCTTAAATCAGTGGGAGTCTAGAAGAATGGTAAGATGTGGCTTAAAAAGAGTCACCATAAGCCACCAGAGGAACAGCAGGCTGATGCTGGTGACAGCCGCCCGCTGCTGCCTGGCGTGCACCACTTGCCTGGAGCCGGCCGGGTTTGGGTGTGAGATCCCTGTCCAAAGGGCTCCGGCTTTCGGAGAAGGAACGTCAGCCCACTGGTGGGTGTGTGAACAGGAGAAAGGGAAGAGAAGAGGGGGACAAGCCCAAATTAATATTTCTAAATGTTACCCAGGCCCAGATGAGAGGGGTGACTTCCCTGATAGGGGGCTAGATGAGTGGACCCACAACTGTGTGTTCTTATCCCAGGGTTGACCCAGGAGGCGTCTGTGAACCCCAGGGACGCTGGCGGGGAAGAGTTCCTCACAGCCTTCCTGCAGAATTACCAGACCGGGTACAGCCAGGCCAGCCTCCACCTCTTCCTCACCAGTATGTCGGACACACCCGCTTCAGTCTCCATCCTCAGCAAGGCAGATGACACCTCACAGAAGGTCACAGTGAGGCCTGGGCAGTCGGTCATGGCCAATATCAGCTCCAAGGCTGAGATGATAGGCAGCAAGACCTTCCAGCATGCGGTGGTAGTCCAGTCTGACCGTGCCATCTCGGTGCAGGCTGTAAGCTCTAAGCCTAATACGGCAGAGCTGACACTGCTGCATCCTGTCCGTGCCCTGGGCACCGAGTACTTTGTGATCACACCGCCTGGCACCTCTACCAGCAATGTCAAGGAGTTCGCTGTGGTGGCTGGGGCCGCGGGCGCCGCCGTCAGTGTGCACCTGAAGGGGTCGCTGACATTCCAGGGCAAATTCTACCCAGCGGGCAATGTCCTGACGGTGACTCTGAAGCCGTACCAGGTGGCCCAGCTGCAGAGCGAGGCTGATATCTCGGGGTCAAAGGTCACAGCCAGCGACCCCGTGGCTGTCCTTTCTGGCCACAGCTGCGCCATGAAGCACACGAGCTGCAACCATGTCGTGGAGCAGCTGCTGCCCACGTCCGCCTGGGGCACCCGCTACGTGGTGGTCACCTTGGCCTCCCAGACTCGCTACGATCTGGCCTACGTGGTGGCCAAGCAGACCACAAAACTGACCTACAACCAGGGGGGCACCGCCGGCTCCCGTGGGGTCCAGGAGGGCGACGTGGTGGAGTTTGAGATCCGGCCATCCCGGCCGCTCTACCTGACTGCAGACGCGGACGTCCAAGTCCTGCTGTTCGGCGCGGGTGCCACCAGGGACGATATAACCTACGACCCCTACCTGGCCCTGGTCCCAGATGTGGCATCCTACTGTTCTTCCTATGTGGTCAGGAACATGCCCGGCACTAATGGCGTGGCCCTGGTGGTGGCCCCGACAGAGGCCGCCAGCAAGCTGATAGTGGATGAGAATGTGCTGGGGGCCAAGCTCACCTGGACACCCGTGCCCGGCAGCGAGTTCTCCTATGCTGAAGTGGACCTTGGCACTGCTGACACCATCCATGTGGCCACGGGCAGTACCAACTTCGGGCTGCTCACCTTCGGGCTGGGCCAGGCTGTGGGGTTTGGCACAGCAGCCGTGTGCGGCCAGGGTGAGTGATGGGAATGGGCTCTAGCCCTGTCTCCCCAATGACCCCTCTACCGGCTCTCTCCCTTTTCCCCTTTCCTGCTCACCTGCTCTTCTGTGGTTTCCTGGCTCCACTGGCCTGTCCTTCCCACCCCACTCCAGCCTCTGGCTCCCCATCCCCCAGGAGCAACGCTCTGAAGCTCTAAATACGTAGCATCTGGGTCCCAACCCACCAAAGCACGTGCCTGCTGCGGGGTGGGGCATCAGCCCTGTTTCGCTTGTGTTTGTGGGCTGGGGCATCCTGGGGGAAATGCAAGGTGCTACCAGTGAGGGATCTTGAGGGATGGGGGTCAGGTCAGCAGCTTCTTACCAACCAGTTTGATATCTTAGCCACTGAGAAAAACGTAGCAGTTGTTAACTGCCACCCCTCACCCCTCATGCCAGATGGTTTACGTCAGGAGGTCTGAAAGTGTGATAGCGATGGCTGCCTTGGTGGTGGTTTGCAAGGGCACCATCATCATGTCTAGGACCTGGCTTCACCTCAGGCTCAGCATATCAAGGAGTCACCCCAAGGTGGTGTTTGAGGACACAGATGCTCAAGCCAAACTTCAGGGTTCAAATCTCACCTCTGTTAGTGTGACCTTGGACATGTGACCTCACCGCTGTGGGCCTCAGTTTCCACATCTATAAAATGGGGTTAATAGTTGCACCCTCTTCCCAGGATTGTTAAGCGAGGACGCAGTGGGTTAGCAGTGGTACAGCCCCTGGCAGGTGGCCAGCGAGTGAGGGACAACATGAGTGAGCTGTTATTACGAGCACACAGAGGGCAGGTGCTGTCGAAGACTGGCAGCAGGGGAGGGAGAGTCGGTGCTGCCTCCATGACCTCTCCCCAAGTTGGGGTGCCAGACACGGGGGTTTCCACTTCTAGGGATGGAGGCCGCCCTCCTTCAAAGTGCTACTTGGGGCATGACTGGTAGTATGGGGAAGGTGTGGGTGAGCACTGCCAGCCATGTGCCGTCAACACTGGGCGCAGGTCCCACCCCTGCTGATGTTCTAGCTTGTTAAAAACTGACAGCACCCCCTCCCCAAATATCCCTGTGAGGAAGGTATGATCATCACCCCCCATGTTGCACCTGAGGAAACTGAGGTACAGAAAGTTCAGTGTCCTTAGCCTTAGTCACACAGCTAATTCCCATCTAGACAACCTGACCCTCCTTCCCGTTCTGTTACAGCCTCTGGTTTCCCTTTTCTGTCCTTAAAAAGACCCTTTAACCCTTTGGCCTGCATGGGAAGGAAGGGGAGGGGGGACAGGAAGAGAAAACCCGCAGCGGGACATACCGTCACTGAGCTGCCGCGACGGAACCGCCTTCCAGTTCTTCTGGGTTGGGCTGTGGTTCACCGGGGAAGTCAGAGAGCCGGGGTCCCAAGCGAGGGCCTGGGCCTCTCCCTTTCTGTGGGATTCCTGCTGTACCTCCCCGCTTCTGAGGTGGTACTTGTGAGGGCCCTGCCCTGACCACAGGGCAGGACTCCTGCCTGCTGGGATGCTCCTGACTGTTGCCCCCCTTCCCTGCAGCGGTGTTGGCCCCGGAGGAGGCCACCTGCCAAGGCGTGACGTGCCCCCCCTGGCACCGCTGCGAGGTTGTGGGCGGGAAGCCCACATGTGTGGAGGTGTCCGTGGCCACCTGCCGCGTCCAGGGTGACCCCCATTACACCACCTTCGACGGCCTTTCCTACGACATGATGGGCACCTGCACCTACTCGATCGTGGAGCTGTGCAGCGAGGACGATTCCCTGCCTGCCTTCACCGTGGAGGCCAAGAACGAGCACCGGAGCAGCCGCCTTGTCTCCTACGTGGGCTTCGTGACGGTGCACGCCTACGGCCACAGGGTGTCGCTGGCCCGCGGGGAGGTCGGCTTTGCCCGGGTAAGCGTCCCGAGTCTTCCAGTTGAACGCTAGTGAAGCCGTGTCAAGCCCCAAGTGCCAGCCCTTTGCCTGCGGTGCAGGGTGCAGAGGAATGGCTGAATGGGAGTGCAGGCTGGGGAGGAGACTTTTCTTTCCAGTGGTTGGAGAACCAGTGGAAGAACCTTAAACCCCTCTCTGTCCAGCAGTTCTTGTTCTAAATTATTTTTTCCTTTATGGTAGGCATTTGAATTTTCTTTAAGGATGCTCAGAGATAGGGTTAGAAGAAAAAGTTGTGCCATTTTCTAATGTGGTTTTTAATGATAAAGAAAAAAAAGGAAAGAAAATGTCCAACAATGGGGAATTTCTTTTTTTTTTTTTTTTTTTATTTATACATACAAGCTGGGATACAGGCCAGAGGCGTGGGGCGGCGAGAGGGTTCACCAGAGCCAGAGCGGGGAGCAGAACAGGCAGATCAGAAATACACTGCTGAGGGAAGCAGCGGGCAAGGCAGGAGAGGTCTGCCGTGCCATGTGGGATTCTCCCCGGCTGGGCATCGAACTCGCGTCGCCGCTGCCGACAGCTCCACAGCGCAGTGCTTAACCGCTGCGCCACCAGGGAGGCCCAATGGGGAATTTCTTAAGTGACCAAACGCTAAATGCAGTGAATACCTACTATGTGCCAGAACAATTTCTTCACACTGTTCATGTATTGACGCATCTAAAGGGCACAAAAGTATGTGAGGCCAGGCATGATTATTTATTAACATTTTTAGATGAGAAAACTGAGGTGCAGAGAGATGAGGGACTTCCAGGGCCTTTGTGCTGTCCTGAGTCTTCATTCTGAACCTCTCAGCTGTTCTGCCTCTGATCGCGGGTTACTGCTCCGCCAGTGCGAGGAACAGCCTCGAGCAGTGATTGCCTCTCCACCCCCCACCCCGCCCCGTGCTCTCATGAGGACGTCCAGACGCTGAGGAGAGCTGAAATCCCTGTGCAGTGAACTCAGGCCGGTCACCTGGAGTCAAAACATTTCACTTTTCTTGGCTCATCCCCTATCTGCCGTCTGTCCATCCCTCAGTCTTCTGCCCTTTCAGCAGGGCCTCTTATTTTTCACTTATTTTTTGTGCAATTCAGAGTTAGTTCCAACATCAGTACATTGACTCCCTACAGACATCAAAAGCATGAAAAATAATTACATTATTTTTCTGCAAGTCTTTTTGCTTACATTTGAGCTAAAATAGATACCTGCTAAAATCCACACCCCTAAAGGGTACACAGTTCACTGAGTTTTGACAAACATGCAACTCAAATCTCCATTAAGATATAGACTATTTTACCACTCACTCCAGAAAATTCTCTCATGCTCCTTCCCAAAGAATCCCCAGGCCACCCCCTGGAGGCAGTCAAAGTTCTGATTTTTTCCACCATGGATTACTCTAGTCAGTTCAAGAACTTCGTAGTACTAGAATCATATATTTTAAGAAGTCTTTTGTATATTGCATCTTCTGCTCAGTATAACGCTCTGAGGTTCTCCCAAGTTGCTGTGACTGATTTTTAGTAAGTAAAGCGTTCACATAATTCAAAACAAAACAAACGGCCTGTTGTGAAAGATCTTGCCTTCAACTTCTCTTTCATCTACTTTTCCCTCTTGCCCACAGGAAACTACTTTTACTGAACTCTTGAGTATTCCCCCAGGGTTTAAGACAGCAATACAAGCAAATATACACAGACTTTCCTGCCTTTGTCCTCTCTTAGCAAAGGGTACCACACTGCACGCTGCACTCCGCACTTAGCTTTGGGCCCTGAGCAGAACATTCCCGAATTGTTTCTTGTCTGTGCACAGGGAGTCTGTGATTTTTACAGCTGCCCTGTTCTGCGTTGGAGGATGCATCATAGTTCATTTAACTCAGTCCCCTGCAGAGGGCAGACACCCTTGTACCTCCCTCCTTTCATGAATGCACAGGTGGATCTGTGAGGTTAGTAACCAAGCTTTAAGTAGGTGTTCTGGAGATCTCCTGGGATTGCACACAGCTCAGGGGACTTCGAATCCCCTGAGATGATGCACATAGTTTTGCTCGTGCCACAACGTGTTTTGGGAAGAGAGTCGCTTGCTTCCAGCAGATCCTTGCAGAGGTCAATGACTTGACAGAGGTTTACAGCTCCTGTGGAACCACAGTAAAATATCCACAAGAGTTGTTGAGTTCATGAGACAGTGACATCAACATGGTCTCCTTATTTGAAAAAAGAGAAAAAGGTAAATGTATTTAAAGGTTAAAAAAAACCTGGCATGATTTATAAATGTGCGTGTGTATTTATGGCAATATGGGTAATTTCTCTTTTTTCATTTTTACTCCTGTGCATTCTGTAAATTTTCTGGAAGGTACGAATATTACTGTGTCATTTAAAATGAAGATCACTGGTCTTAGGGGAGAGGCAGACTTGAGCAGCAAGTTGCCTGGACTGGGAGCCCGTGAGGGCAGGGCCGTGGGCTGTCTCCGGTCACCGCTGTGTCCTCAGCACTGCCCAGTGCAGAGCTGGCTGCATGGGGGCGCAGGAGGCTCACGGGGGCGTTGTGACGAGGGACTCTTACCTTGGGCTCATTTGCTTCTGCAGTCCCGTCTGCCTCTCATTCCTTTTTCCATACCCCATCTCTTGGTTAAGGGAAGAATGTGCAAAGAGAGAATAAGAAGGAGGTGCTCAGGTGGGGGACAGACACAGCCCTGCATCCTCTCTCCTCTCAGCACATTTGCGAAGTGACCCCCCCATATCCCCCCCCCCGCCTTACTGTAGATGTCCCTCACTGGTCCGTTCCAGCTCAGCCCGGTTGCCTCCAGGCAACCTCCCCTGCCCTGCAGGGTGGGCTCTGCCCTCTGTTCAAGGCTCCCCAGGCCTCCTCTGCCTCCACTATCCCAATCCTGACCTCTGATCTGTCACTGTCGATTCACAGGTCTGTCTCCCCCATTGCACCGGGAGTCCCCTGGGGGCAGACCTGGGGCTAGCTCTGTCATGCCAGTTCCCCCAGCCTAGGGCCAGGCACAGTGACTACCCAGAGAAGCTTTGTTCAGTGCGGCAGGGCCTCTGCTCCCACCAAGCACCTGCTGTCCAGCGAGGCACTGTCTAGGCCCTGGAGTTGAAGCAGTAAGGAAAGCAGACAAAAATCCCTGTCTTCGGGAAGCTGACAGTTTAGTGGAGTTAGACAGATGATAAACATGAGAAATGTGCAAATTGTTTAGAAGGTTGGGGGCTGTGGGAGGAAAGGTTAGCAGGAAAGCAGACCAGGGAGCAAGGAGGGGTGGTCAGGGATTGCCTCGTCGTGCCGGTGACGTTTGGGCGAAGCCCTTGTAAGAGGCAAGGGAGCGGGCCACACGTGCACCTTGGGGAAGGACATTTCACACCCGAAAGTGGCAAGAGCAAAGATTCTGAGGCTGGGACGGTGGCGGTAGCAGGAGGCAGGAATCCCCAAGCAACTCGAGCAGGGGACGGGAGCAGGAGGAGACAGGGTGAAGGCCAGACCATACGGGTCCTCACCGCCCCTCACCCTCTCCGCAGATCGACGACCAGCGCTCGCGCCTGCCAGTCTCCCTGGAGGAGGGGAAACTGCGCGTGTACCAGAGCGGGACGCGGGCCACGGTGGAGCTGGACTTCGGGCTGATCGTCACCTATGACTGGGACTGCCGGCTGGCTGTCAGCCTGCCCGAGAAGTTCCGAGACAAGGTGTGCGGTCTGTGCGGCAACTACAACGGCAACCCCAAAGATGACTTCCTCACCCCTGAAGGAGAGCAGGCCCCTAATGCCGTGGAGTTTGCTAGCAGCTGGAAGCTGGATGACGACGACTACCGGTGTGTGGACGGCTGCGAGGACAAGTGTCCCTCCTGCACCCCAGGCCAGGCCCAGCACTATGAGGGTGACCGTCTCTGCGGCATGCTGACCCTGCCCAGCGGCCCCTTTGCTGTCTGCCACCATGCCCTGGACCCCCGGTCCTTCCTGCAGGAGTGCGTCTATGACATGTGTGTGGTCAGCGGGGACCGGTCCAACCTGTGCCGCGCTCTCAGCGCCTATGCCCAGGCCTGTCTGGAGCTTGGCATCTCTGTCGGGAACTGGAGGTTGCCAGCTAACTGCCGTGAGTGATGCCCTGGGAGGAGGACGTGGGGGGAGGCAGGGGCCGCTCACACATGCGCGCCCTCACTGTGGAGCAGCTTGGAGCTGGACCACGCCGGGGAGACAGCCATGGCCACGAAGGCCAGGCCCTGCCCACAGCGAGCCTGCAGTTGGAGAGCACAGAACCACACAGTGGCAGTCCACATGGTGTCGTCTGGGTGGGGGAGGCACAGCAGGGAGGTCGGGGTCAGGATGGTTGAAGTCCAAGGGGCTGAGGGAGACGAGAGAAGCTTCCTGAGTCAGCCTGGGGGTCAGGGAGGATTCACTAGAGAAGGAGATGCCCACGCATCTCCTGAAACCTGTAGGAAGGGAGGAACTAGGCAGAAATTAAGGAGGCAGGAAATAGATTCCAGGCCAAAAGAAGAGCGTGCGCGAAGACTTGACGTGAGAGTCTTTAGAGTCCTAGTGCAGACGTGTGAGCATCTCCTCCCCGACTCCTCTGCAGCCTTGGATGAAGTCCAAGCTCTTTAACCATGGGTCCATCCACTTAATTATTCACTCGTTTATTTATTTGTGCGTTCAATAAGAATTCGCTGAACCCTATCTGGCCCCGTCGCTGTGCTGGTAATGGGCACAGTGGGAACCAACACATACCTGTCCCTGCCCTTGTGAGGGTCCCAGAGAAATGTTCCGCAGACCAAAGGTTCGGGGAAGGGAGGAGGAGGCATTCAGGCCCAGATCCAGGGCTTTG
This sequence comes from Scalopus aquaticus, assembly GCA_004024925.1. Lineage (NCBI taxonomy): Eukaryota > Metazoa > Chordata > Mammalia > Eulipotyphla > Talpidae > Scalopus > Scalopus aquaticus. The sequence goes on from PVIJ01003301.1 coordinate 76,708, forward strand.
AGACAGAGACTGCTGCGGGGAGGCTGTCTGGGGAAGATACTAAGGTCGTTGGGGTTAGTCTTGATCACTGCTGTGTTTTCACTGCCCAGTAACCTCCCCCCCTCCCCCCACCCCAGTTCCTCAGTTTCTGGTACAAAAAGAGGGAGCATTGTGTTCGTTCCTCCACCCGTTCATTTCTGCAGCACTGACCATCATCTGTGGGCCTGGTACTGTCCGTGGTGCTGGAATTCAGCCTTAATTGAGACAGACCAGGTCCCCACACTTACTGACTTGCAACCAAGCAGGAGAGACAGATAGTAAGGAGTGTACTATGGAATATTTTCAGAGTGCAAAAGAAGGGAAGTTCTTGTAATAAGAGCAAATGGGAGGTCCAGGAAGAGGGTGCACAGAGAAGGCCTTTCTGAGGTGGTGACGTCAGAGCAGAGTCCAGGATGAGGTGTGGGAATCAGCTAAGTGATGACAGTAATGCTCTTGGGGTGCCTGCATAGATTACCTCGTTTACTCCTCACAGCAACTAACTACCCCTTCTTAATTGTTTGGAAACTGAGGCACAGGAAGATTGGAATTACTTGCCCATGACCACAGAGCTAAGAAGGCGAGAGTTGGGATTTGAACCCAGTCCATGTGGGTTTCAGTAGCCTCTCTTAACCACACACTGCATCGCCTCCCGAAAAGGCAGAGGGAACTGCCGGTGTAGGTGCCCTGAGGTGGGCATGTGAGGTGGGCATGTGAGGTGGGCATGTGAGGACACCCAGGGAGGTACTCTGACTGGTGCAAAGTGAGCCAGAGGGAGAATGAGTGGAGCTTGGGCAGGGAGTTGATGGGGCAGATGGTGGGGAGACAAATGGTGTGTGCTGACTTTTACACTCAGGGAGATCACCCACAGAGGGAGCTCATCTGATTGAGGTGAGCACAAGGGCCCTCTGGCTACTTGTGAGGAAAAGACTGTGGGGACAGTACAAGAGTGGGTGACACTAGGCAGGAAGCTACGGGGATGGATAGTGGGGTGGGGAACCTTGGTAGGAGGGGGCAGGAGTAGAGTCTGTCTGGATAGATTTTTATTATGAACTTCACTGGATTTACTCAGCGAAGGGGGCAGGGGAGTCAGCTGTGTCTCTGAGGATTGGGGCCTATAAACCAGGCAGATGGAAGTTGCATTAGGGAGATGGGGCGGTCTGGGGGTAGAGCAGGTTTGAGGAGGGGCGTCCAAGCATGCCCTTGTATGGGGCACCCCTTGGGGGTACCCCTGGAGGACCCCTCTGCAATGTCTTGACAGATCCCCTCCTTGTCTCCGCAGCCCTTTCCTGCCCTGCCAACAGCCGCTACGAGCACTGCAGCCCGGCCTGCCCCCTCTCCTGCAACCCCACCGGCGCGCCTTCCAACTGCTCCGAGCGCCCCTGCGTGGAGGGCTGCGTGTGCCTCCCCGGCTTCGTGGCCAGTGGAGACGCCTGCGTGCCTGCCTCCTCCTGCGGCTGCCTCTTCGAGAACCACTTGCTCGCGCCCGGCGAAGCGGTGTGGGCCGACCGGAAGTGCATGCGACGCTGTGTCTGCGATGCCAAAACCCACAAGATGGTCTGCAGTGACACGCAGGGCTGTCCGACGGGCGAGCGCTGCCACACCCAGAACGGCCTCCAGGGTTGCTACCCCAGCAGCCTGGGGAGCTGCCAGGCGCAAGGGGACCCGCACTACCTGAGCTTCGACGGCCGGCGCATAGACTTCATGGGCACCTGCACCTACCTGCTGACCGGCACATGCGGCCAGGCCGGGACGCTGCCCGACTTCCGGGTGCTGGTGGAGAACGAGCACCGGGGCAGCCAGACCGTGAGCTACACGCGCGCCGTGCGTGTGGAGGCCCGCGGCGTGAAGGTGGAGCTGCGCCGGGTGTACCCGGGCCGCGTGCTGGTGAGTGAGCCGCCCTGGCGGTGGGGGGTGGGCAGGAAAGGCCTGAGGAGCAGGGCGGGCTCTGCTCCAGTGGGGCTGGCCTGAGGGCGGACCCTGTGGCCCGTGTTTGTGCGGCCCCGGCCAGCAGGCCGCCTCCCTGGCCTGCGACACTGTCTCTGGCCTCTTGTCCTCTGTCGGATGGGGCAGTGACCAGCCACGGGGTGGTCAAGATCAGGGCAGGATTTCACCCGTTCATGTTTGCCCTGTGTGTCAGCGCGGCCTTGCCCCCAGCAAAGCTTCAGTCAGTTTGACTTAATATTTTTATGGTATGAAACCCCAAGTTTCAGATTGGCCTTTTCCGGAAGAATACGGGTTTTTTGAAAAGTAAGGTGACATGTAAAATGTTGACAAATAGAGGCATGTATATTTGGAGAAAACAGTTTCCCCCACTTCTCAGAGGATGTGGGAGCTCACAGATGGGCTCCCACAGGGCAGGATTCTGGGCAAGGGGTCTGAGACAGTCCATCACTAAGCAGAAGTGAGGAACTACTGATTTTCTCTTTTAAAAAGGAGAAAATTGAAAAGTGGGTTGTGGTGAGGTTCACAATAGTTAATAATTGTTATTGAGCATGTTTTACTAAAACCTTAAGGGGCCTGTCTCATAATCATCAGAACAAACTTGGAAAAAGGAAATTCTGCCCATAGAACATAGTGTTTGGGATAAAGCGTCTAGATAAACAGGACATTATTTGAACATTTACGGTCCCACCTGAGATGATACTTAAACTGAGGCTTGAATATTCATAATAATCGACAGACATTAAGTAACTTTTATGTGTTAGTTACTTGACATATAGCTGACTCATTTCATCTCTACCACAACCCTGTGAAATAGCTCATGTTGGTTGAGGAGTTAATTGAGGCACAGAGAGGTTAATGACTTATAAAAAATCACACAGCTAAAGAGTGGCAGAATCTGAAACCAGGCTATTTGCCTTCACAGTCCCTCACATAACAATTTTATTCTATTGCCTCTCCTGAAGAAAGATGGAGCAGAGAGGGAGAGAAGAGGGTGGAAGGGTGTTTCAGGCAGAAAAACAGAAAGTGCAAGACTTTGAGGCAAAACAAGCCCATGGGTGGAGGAACAGCATGGGGCCAGTGAGGCTGGATTGAAGGCGGGGAGAGTGATGTAAGGGATGATCAGGGGCTTTGTATTTAAGCTGAGATCTGGAGGGAGGGAGAGAGGAAGGGAAGGAAAGGGAAGAAAACTGCAGGAGTAAAATGGGGGCTCATAGGAAGAGGGAATGACAGGTGCAAAGACTGAGGCTGGACTCAGACTGAACAGGTCAGGAGAGCAACAGGGGGCTAGTGTGGTTGCCCATGAGAGTGAGAGGGTGATTTTAGGGAGATGGGATGTAGAACTTGGAGGGAGATGAAGACAAAAAAAATGGTGGGGGAAAAGGGTCTTCCTGGTGGTGTAGCGGTTAAGCACTGCGCTGTGGAGCTGTCGGCAGTGGTGACGCGGGTCTGACGCCCAGCCAGGGAGATTCCCACATGGCATGGCAGACTGCTCCTGCCTCGCCCACTGCTCCCCTCAGCAGTGTGTTTCCATCGATCTGCCTGTTCTGCACCCCACTCTGTCTCTGGTGAACCCTCTCGCTGCACCACTCCTCTGGCCTGTACCCCAGCTTGTATGCATAAATAAATGAATCTTTTTTTAAAAAATGGGAAAAAGCAGGGACTACGGGTGGAGGGCTTTGATTTTAAGCTGAGTAGTGAGGGGAAGACAACCAGACAAAGAATAGGAATGTGGCAGAAGGTAGAAAGATTGAGAGGAGGGTAAAGCAAGTGCAAAGGCCCTGAGGTAGGAGTGTGCTGATACGTTCCAGAGACAGGGAGGAGGCTGAGTGAGTGAAGCGTTGCTAATGCAGGGGCAGAGGTGGACAGCGTAGTTAAGCGGGTCCTGTGGGTACAGGATATAGTTGAGTCCTGAAGTGAGAAAAGGGGAATAGCAGATACAAAGCGGTTGTGGTATTCTTGGCACAGTGAAAAGTCTTTTTAGACAGACTCAGCTGGAAGAGTTCGAGGAATACCAAGAAGGGCAGGGTGTTAGGAGCAGATGACCGACGGGGAGAGTGGGGGAGCTGAAGTCAGGGATCTATGGGGTGCAGGTCACATAGGCTTTGAAGGCTGTGGGTTGGGGCTCTAGAATTCGGCGGATGCTTGGAGGATGACAGAGGCGCATGATGTGCCAGGCAGAGGGAAGGGCATGCGCAGAGGCCCTGCAGTAGAACCGAGTATACGGGACCTGAATACCCTGACCCCGTGGCCCCGCTTCTCCTCCCAGGTGGATGGTGTCCTTCAGTACCTGCCCTTCCAGGCGGCGGACGGACAAGTGCAGGTGTACCGCCAGGGCAAAGATGCTGTCGTGCGCATGGACTTTGGCCTGATTGTCACCTACGACTGGAATGCCCGCGTGGTCGCCAAGGTGCCGAGCAGCTATGCCGGGGCCCTGTGCGGGCTCTGCGGAAACTTCAATGGGCAAAGAGAGGACGACCTGGCCCTGCGCGGGGGCGGCCAGGCTGCCAACGCGCTGGCCTTTGGAAACAGCTGGCAGGAGGAGACAAGCCCAGGCTGTGGAGCGACCCCGCCGGGTGACTGTCCCGAGCTGGACGCCATGATGGCCGAGCAGCTGCAGAGCAAGAAGGAGTGCGGCATCCTGGCCGACCCCGAGGGGCCCTTCCAGGAGTGCCACTCCTACCTGGACCCAGAGGGCTTCCTGCGGGACTGCGTGTACGACCGCTGCCTGCTGCCGGGCCAGGGGTCGCTGTGTGACGCCTTAGCCGCCTACACTGCCGCCTGCCAGGCCGCCGGGGCCGACGTGGACCCCTGGAGGACGGAGGAATTTTGCCGTGAGTACTGGAGGGGCCCAGGAGGCTCAGCCTTTGCCCGTTCGTGAACATGCGGTGTCGTGCGCGCGTCCATCCTCCCCGGCCTGCAGGGCCGCAATGTGGCTAAAGCATTGGGCAGGCAGAAGGAAGGCTCCAAGAGCCTCAGCTCCGTGCGGGACCGGCCCCGCATGGCACGGGTGCAGGAAATGTCGGTAAAGTGACCTGGTAGATCTGGGCCCCCTTCCGATTCCTACCCGGCTGGGGCGGCCGTCAGCAACCCCACAGACCCCAGCTCACTGCTCGGCCCTGCGGTGCAGATGTGGCAGAGGAGAGCCGTAGAGATGCTGAGACTCTAAGGCTCCGTGCGTTCGAAACAAGCAAGGGTGTTGAGGGTTACCACTGGGGCTTAGGAGACGGGCGACCGAACTGTTAACAGCAAAGGACTGTCACTGCGGGGCCCCTCTTAGTGAGGTGATAGGCCGCCCCAACACTGTCCCCGCTTCCCCACACCCCTGAGCCTCCTCCAGCCGCTCCCTACTGGCTGCAGCTGGGTTGGGTCGGCCCGTCCGCTCTGCCCACGCCCGTCTCGGGTGCTCTCCCGAAAGGGGCAGTGGGCCCCCTTGTCTTCTCTTCCTGGCTTCCCTGCCCGAATCCCCGAGTCCCTGGGCCCGGCCCATGCGGTGACACGCCCCTCCTAGACTAAGAGTGTCGCGGGCGTGGACGGGCGCCTCACCTCCTGGCCTCCGTGTCGGGCGCCAGGTCCTGATGCTCAGTAGTTGGGTAGTTGGGGCCGTGCCGAGGGTAGGGTGAGGAGCTGAGCCTGCTGAGCCCGTGTCCACAGCACACACGCGACACGTCCTCTGCCGCACACGCGTGTTTCAAGTATGTCCCGCCCGTCCAGAGCTTGTCACCCGCTGGAGCCGGTCACTGAGGGGCCAAACCACGATTTGTTGTGGGAGCCCCTTCATTCTTAGGGTCCCATCAGCGTGGTGTGACCTGTTTCCCAAGCCAGCTGAAGCCAGAGCTCCCACAGCCCTGCCTGCGTGGGGTGCGAGTGAGCAGAGGGGGGTGCCGGGCACCCTGGGGAGCCGGACACTGACCTCAGGCCACTCTCCCGCAGCCATGAGCTGTCCCCCCAACAGCCACTACGAGCTGTGTTCCCACGGCTGCCCGCTGTCCTGCGGGGACCTCCCGGTGCCCGGGGGCTGCGGCTTGGACTGCCACGAGGACTGCGTGTGCGAGGAGGGCTTCGTGCTCAGCGGCGAGTCCTGCGTGCCTCTGGCCGCCTGCGGCTGCGTCCACCAAGGCGCCTACCACCCGCCAGGCCAGAGCTTCTACGAGCCAGGGTGCAAGTCCCTCTGCCACTGCCAGGAGGGCGGGGCGGTGACCTGCCAGCCGTCCACCTGCGGCCCGCACGAGGCCTGCCAGCCGTCCGGCGGTGTCCTGGGCTGCGTGCCCGTGGGCTCGGTCACTTGCCAGGCGTCAGGAGACCCGCACTACACCACCTTCGACGGCCGCCGCTTCGACTTCATGGGCACCTGTGTGTACGTGCTGGCTCAGACCTGCGGGAACCGCACCGGCCTGCACCAGTTTGCCATCCTGCAGGAGAACGCGCCCTATGGGAGCAGAGCCAGCGTCACCAAGGCCATCACCGTGCTCGTGGACAGCTACAGCCTGCGGCTGGAGCAGAGAAAGTGGAAGGTCACGGTGAGAGCAGGGCTGGGCGAGGGGCACAGCTGGGGAGGGTGGTGGCGCGGGGCTGTCATTTAGCCTGGCACAGGGCCTCCTGCTCTGAGGGCATGGAAGAGCCGGGCGTAGGGGGCGAAAGGAGGTGTCCCGCTGGCCCAGTCTGGGGCCCAGGAGGAAGAGGCCTGACTGTGTGGCGGGTGCCCTGTGTCTCCCCAGCCTCCCTCCCCTGCTCCTCCACTGTCCCCTTAGAGGGGTCGCCACCCCCGGTTCCCTCCCACTACCCCTGCCCACCTCCCATCCCTGCTCAGCCCCGCCCAGGTCTCCCAGCAGGGGCGGGGTACGAGACGAGGACAGGGTGGGGCACCCCATGTCAGGGCAGCCCGTGGGTCTCCCTTTGCCCCTTGAGCCACAGGCGGCAGCCAGTGTTCCTCCGCCGACTGGCACCTCACTGACTGCTGAGCACCCCCACCCACTGCCCTGTACCCCGAACCCACACCTGGAGGGGCTTGGTTGTCTCGCTTTTCCGAGGGGCTGGTCCCATCACTGGCCCAAAGTCCCCGGTGACAGCAGGACGTGAGTCGGGGACAGTGTGTCCACACCCTGCACTCTGGGCCCCGGCTGCTGCCCGAGGCTCCGTGCCTGCGAATGATTAGCTCCCTTTTGGATGCCGGCGTTTCACTTTCGTGGAGGGATGCCCCCCAAGATCCCACTGAACGCGGGACTTGTAGTGGCCCTGACGGGGAGGCTGTCGAGGGGCGTGGCCCTTCTCGGGCCTCACTCTGCCCTGGACCCTGGTGTAGCCGGTCTCCTGGAAGAGCGCCCGGCGTGTACTTGGCGCTCGCTGCCCTGCTTGTGGGTGCTCTGCTTTTCGTGTTCCTGACTCCCCCGAATTCTGTGGGCTGGTTCTATTATCATCCCCATTTATGGATGAGGAAACTGAGGCATTTTCCTACCTGTGTCCTTAACTCAGCACCCCCAGGCGGAAGGTCTGGCAGCTGGCTGTGTATTTGGGAGACTTTCCAGAAGAGTGTGCTTCTCCCGCCTTCTCCTCTGCTTCCTGAAAAGGAATCCAAAAGAATCCAGGGCCCGTGGACACTGCAGTGGGGATACGAGCATTGAGGCTTTGGGGGGCCCAGCTTCAACTGAAATAGTAGTTCTTAGCCCACGGAGAGACGTTCCGTTCCCCAGCCATTTAGCCTGACTAGCCACTGATACTAAGCAAGGCCCTTTACATCACTTCCTCTTCGATTTCAAATTTCCAACCTTAGCCAGTAATGGTGTGACGTGCTCCAGAGCGTGCGTTCTGGGCGACACCACGTCTCAGCATCTAGGGGGTGGGAACGGGCCACGGGCCTAATCATGTAGCAGCCCTTGGGGTAAGTGCAGAAACACAGAGACTCGAAGCTGCCAACATCCCAGAGGGCGAGGCCACGAGTGTTTGGGCCTAGGAAGGTGGCGCCGCGGCCATCACCGAGTTACCGGTCACTCGCGGGATGGGACAAAGGGGAGCCAGTCGGCCGTGCCTCACAGAGCCCTGTCAGGGCACGGGAGCCAGACTCATGGCCTCCACGACGGCGGCTTGAAAGAGCAGAACTTTCTTTTCTCACTGCTGAGATTCAGAGACCTTAAGTCCCGATGTCCGCAAGAGCTGCCCCCGCAAAGGCTGTCTGGAAGGCTGTCCCTTCTGGCTTCTGCGGTCCTCGTCGTGGCTCAGCTTGGGCCCACATCCCTGCGGTCGCGGCCTTTACTCGTCTTCGTGTCCTTTCCTGTATGCCCCGGTGCCTTCCCTTCCTGCCCGTCGGGGGTCCTTGTCACTGCCCGTGGGGTCCACCCTAATCCGAAGAGGCGAGTCTGTGGCTCACTGCCGCCGTCCCCTCTGCAGAGACCCTCCTTCCAGATCAGGCCCTGTCCTGGGGCTCCGGCACAGGTGTCTTTGGGGCCCGCCGTTGAGCCCGTGGCAGCCATTACCGTTGTGCCGGTTCCACCACCCTGGAAGCGGGCGCGGCCCGTGAGAGGAGCGCTCAGGCAGGCATCGGCCTCTCGGGCGCGGCCTCTGATGTGTGCCCTCCATGCTGGCAGGTGAACGGTGTGGACATGAAGCTGCCCGTGGAGCTGGCGCAGGGCCAGATTCGCGCCTTCCAGCACGGCTCGGACGCCGTGATCCAGACCCACTTTGGTCTGCGTGTGGCCTACGACCTCGTGTACAATGTGCGGGTCACAGTGCCAGGCAACTACTACGAGCAGATGTGCGGCCTGTGCGGGGACTACAACGGCGACTCCAAGGATGACTTCCAGAAGCCCGACGGTTCACAGGCGGGCAACCCCAATGACTTCGGCAACTCTTGGGAGGAGAAGGTGCCCGGCTCGCCCTGCGTGCCGCCGCCCGGCTGTGAGGACTGCGGGCCCGTGTGCACGCCTGAGCAGGAGCAACAGTACCAGCAGGAGGGGCTCTGTGGCTTCCTGACCAAGCCCACTGGGCCACTGGCCGCCTGCCACAAACTGCTCAACCCGCAGGGCGCCCTGAAGGACTGCGTCTTCGACCTCTGCGTGAGTGGCGGGAACCTGAGCATCCTCTGCTCCAGCATCCAGGCCTATGTGAGCGCCTGCCAGGCGGCCGGGGGCCACGTGGAGCCCTGGAGGACCGAATCCTTCTGCCGTGAGTGAGGGCGGGAGGAGGAAGCCCAGGGGCAGAGAGGGGGAACCCGGGGCCGGGTGGAGGGCAGGCGTGCCTCGGAAGGGGAGCACCCTGGGTGCTGGGCGCCCTCTCCCTGGGTGCTGACGGGCACCCCCTCTCTGCAGCGATGAAGTGCCCCCCCAACAGCCACTACGAGGTCTGCGCAGACACCTGCTCCCTGGGCTGCTCGGCACTCAGTGGTCCCCAGAAGTGCCCCGAAGGCTGTGCTGAGGGCTGCCAGTGTGACCCTGGCTTCCTCAACAGTGGCGAGGCCTGCGTGCCCATGGAGGAGTGCGGCTGCTATCACGACAGCGCCTACTACGAGGTAGGAGGATCCCGCCCCCCCCAGTGCAGAGCCCGGCCTCAGCCCTGACCCACCCCCACCCTTGGCCCAGCCCTCGCAAATGGAGAAGCGGCCCTGAGCAGTCTGTTCCGGAGCCTGTGCTCTCCCTCCTTTATGACTGTCTCTCTGAGCAGAGGGCCGGAGGCTGTGTTACAATGAATGAACGAGGGAATTCGAGCAGGTGAGTGAGAGAGAGGGAGAGATCTGGACGCAGCCATGCTGCCCCTCAGCTCCTCCGACAGGCGTTCCCGGCTGAAAGATGTGGGTGTCACGTGCTCTGGATCCCTCTGTGCAAAGCGGCAGCGATGGCAGAGTGGCCCCGCCCTGACATGTGTGCCCCGTGTCCCCACAGCCGGGCGAGACGGTGCTGCTTGACGACTGCCAGCAGCAGTGCGTGTGCGACGCCAGCCGGGGCATGGTGTGCAAGGAGCACAGCTGCAAGCCTGGGGAGGAGTGTGCGCCCTCTGGCGGCCAACTGAGCTGCATCACCAAAGGTGCTGGCCTGGGCAGGGGCTGGGCAGCTGGGGACCAAGGCTGGGGCTCTGGCAATAGGGTGAAGCTGTTCGGGCTGTCTTGGGGAGGGAGAGAGGACTTGGTGTGGGGATCTAGACCTTGGACCCCAGTCTGATTCCCACACCAAAGGAAGAGACCGCCCATACTGGGAGTCAGACATCCTCAGGGTGGAACGCAAACGATGACACTTGGCGATCGGTTTCCCAGGCCAGTGTCCGATAAGGCAGGAACCAGCATTCTGTTCCTCTAAAGGTTCACATCGTCAGTATTTAAACTTAGAAGCCACATGGTCTCAGCTCAGCACTGTGGCATGAAAAGCAGCCGTAGACAATTAAGCTCAGAGGTTTGGCTCTAATAAAACCTTGTTCACACCAACAGGCAGGTGCAGTGCCAATGCTTGCTGGGTGCCACTAGGTTCTGGGGTTCAGACACCATCCCTTAGTGTATGGGAGACAGGAGCTCACAGGTCTGGGCTGGAAAGCAGAGAACCCACCAAAGCTGGCATCATGGATACAGGGTCTCAGGCACAGCAGCCCTGGGTGAGAGGACTCCTTGGGGCGAACCCCTGGTCATGAGACTTGGGTGCAGGGACCCAGGGTCAGGGTCTCAAATGTTGAGACCTCTGGGGTTAGATTGTCCCCCAAGAAGTCTCTCCAGTACTTTGGTCTTGGCCACAGAGATCTCCAGGAGCTCAGGCCTGGGGAGCTGGGGCCTAGGTCTTGAACACACAGAGCCCTCGGCCAGGGATGCCCTCTTGGGATGCCCCCAGGGCTGGCTTTGCAGACACAGGGACCTCTGGGACTGTGGTCTCAGGCCTGGGTCCCCTGAGGCTCAGCTCTCAAGCACCGGGACGTCACGGCCTGGGACTCAGGTTCAAAGACCATAGACCTGGGTCTTGGCTTAAGACCTCAGTGTCAGACCTCAGAGTGCAGGGCCTGGGTCTCTGATGTGAAACCCCTGAAATCTGGCCTCACCTGGGGTACTGTCAGAGCCAGCATTCCTGCCACGGCGTGGGCAGGTGCCAGGCAGCCCCTCAAGGACCTCTCTTCTGCACCCAGACCCATGCCGTGATGTGGTATGTAGACCACAGGAGACGTGCAAGGTGAAAGACGGCGAGGGCGTGTGCGTGCCCAACTATGAGGACACGTGCTGGCTGTGGGGCGACCCACACTACCATTCCTTCGACGGCCGGGACTTCGACTTCCAGGGCACCTGTGACTACGTGCTGGCGACAACCGCCTGCCCAGGCGTCAGCACCCAGGACCTGATACCCTTCACCGTCACCACCAAGAACGAGAACCGGGGCAACCCTGCCGTGTCCTACGTGAGGCGCGTCACCGTGACCACCCTGGGCGTCAGCATCTCCATCCACAAAGACGAGATCGGCAAAGTCCGGGTAAGCCCTTTGGAGGGCCCCACCCCACCCTTGCCAGTAGAGGGGCTCTGCCGGCCAAGGCTGGCTCTCCTCACCCAGTCTGGGATCGGAATGGCAGCAGATGCAACAGTTACAGCAAAAACATGACCCATGACCCTTTTGCTCCGAATTCAGCAAGCCTGGCCCTTTGCTCAGAGCTGAGTAACGTAGGACATCAGCTCGCACCTTTTTAGAGAACTGAATTTGAATCCAGGCATTCCTTATGAGCTGGCTGAAGTTGGGCAAGTTAAACCGCGCCTAAGTTTCCTTGCCTGTGAGCTGGGGGTCAGAGCAGGCCCCACCCCACTGGAAGATGCTGCGTGTAAACTATAAAGCACGTGACTGAGGGTCTTGTCCGGGTAAGCGTCTCTGAATGTTGGCAAGGCCCAGAGGCTCCATTCAGGGAGATGGGAAGGGGGTGAGGAGTGGGGGTGGGGGGAGAGAGAGAGAGGAGGAAAGAAGATGGGGCTCAAGCCCCAGGGGCAGGGGGAAGGCAGAGTGCTTCTCTCCAGAGAGCAGCTGGACTGGAGCAGATTCCATAATGGCTTCCAGGTGACTGTATGACTAGCAGTTGTGAGGAAGGCCTTGGCAGCTCCAGCCATGGTAGGGGCGGGAGGGAGAGAGGCGGGGGGCCAGATCTGGGCCCCCCGCACCTTTAGTCACCTGTTTGTCTCCATTCCTTCCTTCCCCCAGGTAAACGGCGTGCTGACGGCGCTGCCCGTCTCTGAGGCTGCCGGCCGCATCTCCGTGACCCATGGCCCATCCAAAGCGGTGCTGGTGACTGACTTCGGGCTGCAGGTCAGCTATGACTGGAACTGGCGCGTGGAGGTGACGCTGCCCAGTAGCTACCATGGCGCCGTGTGTGGGCTCTGCGGGAACATGGACCGCGACCCCAGCAACGACCACGCCTTCCCCAACGGCACACTGGCTTCCTCCATACCTGCCTGGGGCGGCAGCTGGAAAGTGCCAGGCTGGGACCCACTGTGCTGGGACGAATGTCAGGGCTCCTGCCCCACGTGTCCCGGGGACCGGCTGGAGGAGTACGGGGGCCCGGCCTACTGTGGCCCCCTGGCCTCTGGTGCCGGAGGCCCCTTCGCCGCCTGCCACGCCCACGTGCCGCCGGATAGCTTCTTCACGGGCTGCGTTCTGGACGTCTGCCTGGGCGGAGGGGCCCAGGACATACTCTGCAAGGCCCTGGCGGCCTATGCTGCCGCCTGCCAGGCCGCCGGTGTCGTCATCAAGGACTGGAGGCCGCAGGCGGGCTGTGGTGAGTGTGGGGGCGCGAAGCCAGTGCTGGGGGTGGGGTACGGGGAGGTGGAGTCCTGACTCTCCAGGGCTGCCCTTCTGCGTCTCTTTCTTTCTGTCTCTTCCTGTCTTCGTTCTAGCGCCCTTTGATTCTCTCTCTCCGTGTGTCTGTGTTTGGGCCTGTCTTTGTGTCTCTGTTTCTCTCTGTGTCCCCCTTTGTCTGTTTGCTGCTCTGTCTCTCCCACTGTCTGTGTTTGTCCTTCTTTAGCTCTCTGTCTCCTCCCACCCTGTACGCAGATCCCACCTCCTGACGTCATTCTCTCTCTCCCTCCCACCCCTGTATCCTCCCACAGAGCTCCCCTGCCCCGACAACAGCCACTACGAGCTCTGTGGCCCACCCTGCCCAGCCAGCTGCCCGTCCCCCGCACCCCCCACCACCCCAGCCTTCTGTGAGGGCCCCTGCGCCGAGGGGTGCCAGTGCGACCCGGGCTTCGTGCTGAGTGTTGACCACTGCGTTCCCCTGGACGGCGGCTGCGGCTGCTGGGCCAACGGCACCTACCACGAAGCAGGCAGCGAGTTTTGGGCTGATGGCACCTGCTCCCAGCGATGCCGCTGTGGGCCCGGGGGTGGCTCGCTGGTCTGCAAGCCTGCCAGCTGTGGACTCGGTGAAGAGTGTACCCTGCTGCCATCAGGCCAGTTTGGCTGCCACCCCGTCAGCACAGCTGAGTGTCAGGCCTGGGGCGACCCCCATTACGTCACCCTGGACGGGCACCGGTTCGACTTCCAAGGCACCTGCGAGTACCTGCTGAGTGGGGTCTGTGGTGAACCACCCAAGGGGGTTGAGCACTTCACCGTCACCGTTGCCAATGAGCACCGGGGCAGCCAGGCCGTCAGCTACACTCGCAGCGTCACCCTGTCCATCTACAACCACAACCTGACGCTCAGTGCCCAGTGGCCCCGGAAGCTGCAGGTGAGGCCTCTGTGGGTCAGACGGCACCTGCCAGCCACAGGGCGGCCTGGGAAAGCCAAGGGTCTGATATCCTCCTTACTACCTTTCACAGGTTAGCAGGGGTTTCAGTTACACACCTTGGAGCCAAGGGCTTGGAGCAGTGGCTTCTCCATCTATGAGCCTTAGTTTATTCTGTCTGAGAGTGGTACCTGCAATATGTTTATTATTATGACCTCCGCTCCTATTCTTACAACCCAGAGGGAGGTCCAGGGTTCCACCGAGTAGATAGGTAGTGGAGCCAGAACTGGATCAGCCGCTGCGCCATTTACTACCCACTCCCTCCCGCGCACAGGTGGACGGCGAGCTCGTGTCGCTGCCCTTCCAGCTGGACTCGCGCCTGCATGCCTATGTGAGCGGTGCCGACGTGGTGGTGACCGCAGCCAACGGGCTCTCCTTGGCTTTCGACGGGAACAGCTTCGTGCGCCTGCACGTCCCGGCGGCCTACGCGGGCGCCCTGTGTGGCCTGTGCGGGAACTACAACCACGACTCCTCCGACGATCCGCAAGCAGTGGGCAAGGACCCTGGCCGCTGGCAGGTGGGCGGCGCCCCGGGCTGCGGGGAGTGCGTGCCCGGGCCGTGCCCTCCGCAGTGCACGCCTGAGCAACAGGCGCAGTTCGGCGGCCCGGACGCCTGTGGCATCATCTCGGCCCCCGACAGTCCGCTGGCACCCTGCCACGCCCTCCTGCCGCCCGAGCAGTACTTCCAGGCCTGCCTGCTCGACGCCTGCCAGGCTCAGGGCCACCCTGGAGGCCTCTGCCCTGCTGTGGCCGCCTATGTGGCAGCCTGTCAGGCCGCTGGGGCCCAGATCGGCGAGTGGAGGCGGCCAGACTTCTGTCGTGAGTACTGATCCCTGCATGATCCACTTGGTGGGAGTCTCCCCTCGCAGAGGTTTTTCTTCCCCAGTGAGGCTTAGGGACCACCCAACCTCCCAGGAGCCGGCTAGCTCAAGTTGGAGAAACCACAGCCACCCACAGTTTCCTCCAGGTTACGTACTGCAGTGGAAGACAGTCTCATGCACCTGGGCTGAATGCCCAGGTCCAATCCAAACTCAGCTTCGTGAGCTCAGACAGTCTCGTCAGCTGGCACTAATGGGGTCACTGACCTGAACAGTTACACAGACACTACACCTGATGGAATCAACTCTTTCGGCTCCCCTGGGTCAGAGAGACCTAGTCCATTATACCTACAATCCCCCTAGACTATTTGAAGCACAGGGTCAGATAGAACAAGTCCCGAAACCTCAGAGTCCCCTCTGCTTGGAGGCACTTGGTCAGATTTACAGAGACACACCTGGGCAGATAGACCCAGGTAAAGTCAGGACCTTGACCTTGCCGTGGGGCAGGTGCTGATTCCTGGTTAGACAAATCTGGTCAGTTCCACTCAGGCCGATTTCCTGATTCATCCTTCAGCTTCCCGTCCTATGCCCCACAGGAGGGACTGCCCGGGAGGCCCCAGTCAGACACCACAGCCAGCTGCATTCACCCCAGTGAGAGTCACACCCTGACACACCCACGGTTCATTTGAAACCTGCATATTTGGTCAGGGAGACTTGTTCAGATTCTCCTTCTCTTTAGAAATAACTCAGTCGGGTTGGCACAAAACCTGGTCCGAGACCTGGTGCCCAGGTCCCCACACAGGATGCCCCGCCAGATGCGCTGGGTCAGACGCCCCACTCAGCCACCCCCACAGGTTCACTCCCAAAATGTGCTCCCAAATGAGCCGCTCCTGTCCCCCTGCCCTGCACCTGACCGACTCGCCCCCTCCTACCCCTGCAGCCCTCCCGTGCCCTGCCAACAGCCACTACGAGCTGTGCGGTGACTCCTGCCCCGTGAGCTGCCCCAGCCTGTCAGCGCCTGAAGGCTGTGAGTCCGTCTGCCGGGAGGGCTGCGTCTGTGATGCCGGCTTCGTGCTCAGTGGTGACACCTGCGTGCCAGTGGGTCAGTGTGGCTGCCTCCACGGTGGCCGCTACTACCCACAGGGCGAGATCTTCTACCCAGGCCCCGAGTGTGGCCGGCGCTGTGAGTGTGGGCCCGGTGGCCAAGTCAGCTGCCAGGAGGGTGCCAACTGCGGGCCCTATGAGGAATGCCGGGTACAGGACGGCGTCCAGGCTTGTCACCCGACCGGCTGTGGCCGCTGCCTGGCCAACGGGGGCATCCACTACATCACCCTCGATGGGCGTGTCTATGACCTGCATGGCACCTGCTCCTATGTCTTGGCACGAGTGTGCCGCCCGCAGCCTGGGGATGAAGACTTTAGCATTGTGCTTGAGAAGGACGCAACTGGAGATCCCCAGCGCCTGCTGGTGACTGTGGCTGACCAGGTGGTGAGCCTGGCTCCAGGGCCTCTGGTAAGTAGGCGCATCCTGTCTGAAGTGCAAGGCGAACACAGCCTGCACTGGGGCTCTGAGGGCAGATGCAGCCCACCCTTGGGGTTTGGGGAGAGGTGTGACTAAACCAAGGGAACTGAGGGAAGACCATCCTGTCCTGGGGAGTCTGTGGGGGACATGGCCCAGCTTAGGGTTCTGAGGGGTACATGACTCTGCCTCAAAGAGACCAGAAGGGACCCCGCTCCGCCCTGGAACTCTGCAGGGACTGGCTTACCTGCGGCCTGTGAGTCCCTGACCCGCTGGGTCCTTCCACCAGGTCACTGTGGATGGCGAGGTGGTGACCCTGCCTGTGTCTATGGGCCGCGTGCGGGTGACGGCTGAGGGCCGGAACGTGGTTCTGCAGACCACCAAGGGGCTGCGGCTCCTCTTTGACGGCGACGCCCACGTCCTCATATCCATTCCCAGCCCCTTCCATGGCCGGGTCTGTGGCCTCTGTGGGAACTTCAACGGCAACTGGAGTGATGACTTTGTCCTGCCCGATGGTACTGCGGCCCCCAGCGTGGAGGCCTTTGGGGCCGCATGGAGGACCCCCAGCTCCTCCGAGGGCTGCATCGAGGGCTGTGGGCCCCAGGGTTGCCCCGTGTGCTTGGCAGAGCAGACGGCCCCGTTTGAGAGCCTCCAGGCCTGTGGGAAGCTCCGAGACCCCAACGGCCCCTTCGTGGCCTGCCAGAAGGTGCTGAGCCCCTCTGAGTACTTCCGCCAGTGCGTGTACGATATGTGTGCCCACAAGGGAGACAGCGCCTTCCTCTGCAGCAGCCTGGCGGCCTACACGGCAGCCTGCCAGGCGGCCGGCGCGGAAGTGAAGCCCTGGAGGACAGACAGCTTCTGCCGTGAGTGTCCGTGGGTCCCTGGGAGGGCCACACCAATCTCCCAGGCGGTTCCTCCTGGCTGCCCACTCACTGGCCCTTCTTGGACTCTCAGATAATCCAGTCGGGGGGGTCTCTCTGTCTCCTTCAAACTCAGGGCCAGACCACGTTCCCTCAGGTTCTCCAGGACAGGGCAGTGGCCCCTCACGCCTCCAGGCAGGGCACGTCTCCCTCACTCTTCTTAGGGCAGGCCCTATGTCCAGGGCGGCCATCACCCCCCCGGCCTTAGATCTGTACCCAGTGATGATAGTGGACTCCGTATCCAGCCCTGAGTTCTCTCCTGTTTGCCAGCCACAGGGAGCCGGGGCCTCTGGACCCTTTCCCCGGGTGTCCTAAGGATCCTTCTCACCTGTGTGTCCCCATAGGGCATCAGCATTTCACCCCAGATGTGATCCTTCTCCTCCCCCCTCGTGTCCGGACAGTAACCCCATCCATCCCTTGCCCAGCTGGTGGCCCAGGCCTCGCCCAGGATGCTTCCCCTGGGTCATGACTTCCCCCACACCAACCTTGTGCATTCTGTCCCCACTCAGCCCTGCCTGCCCAGGGGTGTGGGTAGACCTAGTTCCTGGCCCGCAGTCCTGCCAGCATTACCCCACGCTGTCTCTCTCTGCAGCGCTCGGCTGCCCCGCCAACAGCCACTACTCCCTGTGCACGCGCTCCTGCCAGGGCTCCTGCGCGGGGCTCTCCGGCCTCACGGGCTGCACCACCCGATGCTTCGAGGGCTGTGAGTGTGACGAAGGCTTCCTGCTTTCCCAGGGCACCTGCATCCCGACCCGAGAATGCGGGTGCACCCATGATGGCCGATACTTGCCGGTGAGAAGGGGTTGAGGTAGATAGGGAGTGTGGAGGAGCATGAGGGAGACCCAGATCTTCTGTGCCCTCAAGGATGGGCACAGAGGAGCCACACCAGTTCCCAGCCGTGTGACTGGAGACTGGTGGCATCCCGGTACGTGGCTCCTGGGAACAAACGATCATAAACTCGGTGCCTGAAAACAAGAGAAACTTCGTCTCCCGCCGTCAGAATTTCTCGGACACCATCAGGGTGTCTGAGGACTCTGCTCAGTTCTGACTCTGTCCCTGCAGAGACAGAATCGGGTTCCACAGGCTAAGGACTCGTCTTCGACCACCCTCCGCCTCGGGTGCGGGCCGCAAGCCCCCAGCAGTTAGTGCTGCCTGTTCTACAGCTAGAGCTTCCCCGGACCCCTCCTCGGGTGTCAGCGGCCCCTCGCAAATCTAGATAATCTGTGCTTCTGACCAGCTGGCCATCCGTTAGTGACTCCCATGCCCTCTCCGCGGTTTTGGTTAAGTTGCTGGAACAGTACACAGAACTTGGGAACCCTGAGCTCACTAGGTCCCCAGTTTATCACAGAGGATATTAAAGGATATGAACCAACAACCGCGGGGAAGAGATGCGCAGGGCGCGGTGGGGGGAAGGAAGGAGTGTCCACGCCCTCTCCAGGTGTGCTTTTCCCCCCTAAATCTTCACATTTTCACCCACCCAGAAGCTTTCCAAAGCCCCTTCCTCTGGGCGTCATTATGTAGGCACCAGGGACTAAAGCTCTCATCGTAGAGCTGAACCTCTAGCCCCTCTTCTCTCCCAGGAATTCACAGAGTGAGATTTAAAGTCCTACCTGCTAAGCTTGTGGGTTTCCTGACAACTAACCCCACCCCCTCAGTTATGGTTCCCAAAGTTACCTTCATTATAACAACAGACACCTTCAACACTCAACACTTAAAAAATTCCAAAGGGAGCTGTGAGGTTGGAACTGTGGACGAAGACCACATATGTATGAGAAATCTATTTTGGTCATCTGATCGCAGGATCAGACACTGTTGAGTTTTCCTAAGACTTCATGAGATCACCGGGTAGAAACTTGAGAGAGAAGACGAAGAAAGGCCTGAGCCTGGGCACGATTGTGCTGTGGATTCGGGAGATGAGGCAGAACTTGAAAACGTGGTAAAGAACGAACAGCTTGTCAGACAGGAGAAAGTCACATCCTGGAATTGGGGTCCCAGATCCTGTGATCTGGGCTGAGGGCAGCTGGACTCTGGGATGTCTCTAGTGCCCGGCCCTTCCTGTATCAGTTATCTGTGGCCTGACTACAGGCTACGCCAAGACCAAGGGCTTCACACAGTTGTCTGGCTCACAGTTGTGTGGCGGCAGCTAAGGCTGGACCCCTGGCTCTGCCGTCCTCGCGGTGGCCCCGTAGTTGGCTGGTCTCAGGAGCACCAGCTGGCGTGGCTGTCCTTCCTCCAGAATCTGGCAGGGTAGTTCTTAGGGTGGCCAAACAGGGTCCCGCAGGAAAGGGAGGGAGGACGGGGAGTGGAAGGGGGAGCGCAATTGATCACAAGAGAGAAGCTCTTGAGGTCTAGGCTTGAGGCTGGCCCAGCTTCTGCTCTGCTGTATTAACTAACTTACAGTCTTAAGGCCACCCCAGACTTGCAGGGAAGGGGAAATAAACTCCGACTGAGGTAAGATTGGTCTACAACATTAGATAAGATTTGGCGGGGGCAGGTTCATGCCTCAGATGTGTCACCACACCCACCTCCAAAGCACACTGCTCCTCCCCGAGGGCACCACCCCCCCCCCCCCAGCCTCAGCGCGGTGGTCATGTGCCTAGGCTTTGTTCTGGTAAACTCCGTTTTTTAACGGGAGACGCTGATGTCACTGTGCGGAGGGTTGAGGACCATGGCTGCTGTCTGCGCGCACCACACCGCCGTAACCTGGTGCCTTCTGCACACAGGTGAACTCCTCCCTGCTGACCCCAGGCTGCGGAGAGCGCTGTTCCTGCTCCTCGAGGACTGGCCTGACGTGCCAGCCTGCTGGCTGCCAGTCAGGCCACATATGTGACGTCCAGGATGGGTCCCGAGACTGCAGGCCCCCCCAGGGCCTCTGTTCCCTCTCTGCGGGTGGCAAACTTACCACCTTCGACGGCACCCAAAATATGATCAGCCTGCCCGACATCTACGAGCTCTCTCTACGCTGCCCAGGATTCCAGGCGGCCGTCCCCTGGTACCGCGTCCTTGTTGACGTCCCGCACTGCCGCGGCAAAGCTGGCAGCGTGAGCCAGGCCTACGTCTTCTTCCAGGACGGGCTGGTGACTGTGAATCCCAACAGGGGCGTGTGGGTAAGCCTGACACGCGGGGCCGTCTCCCTGGGCTCGCAGCTGCTTGCGGGGCCCCGCCATTCCTGCCCGGCTGCCTGGCTGGCTGTGTCCTTTGTCCAGACCTCAACTGTCGGGTCTTCTCTGGATGTATATTTATCTCAGTAGTTCAAATTTAGTCCCTCTGTTCTGGCTGCGTCCACGGCTTCTGTTAGGGGAACAGTAGTTTTGTCACGTGGGTATTACGCTTGCTGGGCGCTACTTGTGTTCAGACAGCAGCGCTGTAGAAACGGTGCTTAGCAACAGTTACTATGGACATGCTCAGGGTTCTTTTATTCTGAAAAGAACCAGACAGGGCGATGCTGGGGTTTAATTGCTTGTCTGCTTATCTGCCTGCGCAGAGTGTTCCCCCAGCCTGACCTCCGGTGATGTGTGCATGCCTGTCTGTCTGTCCATCCAGGCTGACCCCCTACCCATCCATCCAAACCTCCAACTATGCTACTTTGTTTATTCCTCTATCCATATTGTGCAGCCGTCCAGGTCTTCATCTCTTTCAGCACCTGCCTCTGTGCTTTCGCTTCTGGAACTTACTATCTTGCTTGAGGTCTCCGTCCTCGAAACAGCCCAGCTGTTCTGTGGGTCTGGCCTCACCTCTGTGCTCGTCCCCCCACCACCAGGTGAATGGTCTCAAGGTGGATCTCCCAGCTGAGGTGTTCACATCGGTGTCTGTGAGTCGCAATCCTGATGGCTCCGTGCTCGTCCAGCAGAAGGCAGGGCTCCAAGTGCAGCTTTGGCCCAATGGGCAGCTGACTGTGATGGTCAGCAGCGACCATGCTGGGATGCTGTGTGGGGCCTGTGGAAACTTCAGTGGAGACCAGGACAGTGATGGGCACAACTCCCAAGGGAAGACCTCAGTGGAGAAGTGGAGCGCAAAGGATTTCTCTCCATGGTAAGGGGTAAAGCTCAGAAGCCAGGCTTCTTGGGCCAGGGTCCCTGAGTCCTCGTGGGAGGGCGCAGTTGGCGTGGGTGCTCAGCGGATGAGAGAGGAAGTGCCGAGTGTCTCTCTTGCAGTTCTGCCTGATCAGCCATCACCTGGGGATGAGGACTTCAGGACCTGCTTGCCCCGGATATTGCAACAGTGGAAGGGGGTGCTGGGTCACTTACGGTCCTCTCCCGTGTTCTACCCTCTGATGAGTCACTGGGATTGACTGCGAGAGCAATGAATAAATATCTTAAGCTGAGCTCATGTGTGTCTCTTCCCTACTCATCCCTGACCGTCCTTCCTACATGCCTGGGGAATCTAACACGTGATGAACATTTGCGAGGGACGAGAGGATGGATGGTGGATCCTAGGGGGGTGGGTGGGGAAATGGGAAGAAGGGAGATGGATGGCTGGGAGAACGGGTGGATGAGAAGATGAATGACTGGGTAGAGGAACGGAATGCAAGCTGGAAAGAGAGATCAATAGATTATGGCTCAATTTATTTTTTATGGACTTAGCAAGTTAATTTCTCTGTCACCAGTTTCATATGTCTCAGTCCTTTTGGGGCAGCTATAACGGAATGCCACAGACTAGATGGCTGATGAACAGCAAAAATTTATTTCTCAAGTTCTAGAGGCCAGGAAGTCCAAGACACCAGCAGAATCGGTATCTTGCAAGAACTTGCTTCCTAGTTCCCTCTTCTCACTGTGTCCTCACGTGGCCAAAGTTTAAGGGAGTTCTCTCAAGCCTAAGGGCACTAATTTGATTCATGAGGGTTCGCCCTGATGACCTAATCACTTCCCAAAGGCCCCACCTCCAAATGCCACCACACACAATGCTTGAGGGCACCCATTGTGTCTCACGGAAGGTGGACTCCCTTCTGTTACAGGGGTCCCCACTGGCCCCAATCCTCCCTTCCTAGCGATTATTACACTTAAAATTTACTTTTATTTGCCTTTAGTACTAATTAGAAGTAACTTAAGGGCAGATACTATATCTACTTCATTTACTACTTTATTCGTGGGACCTGGTACATAGTGGGTACTTACTACATGGTCATTAGATAAATGATCAACAACAAACTTGGAGGAAGGATTTAAAACATATCCAATAAAGGATTAATATCCACAATATGCAAACCTTAAAACCAATAAGAAAGAGACATTTAGGGCCTCCCTGGTGGCGCAACAGGTTAAGCACGCAGCGCTGGGGAGCTGTCAGCAGCTGCGGTGTGAGTTCGATGCCCAGCTGGGGAGATTCCCATATGGCGCAGCACACTTCTCCTGCCTTGCCCTCTGCTTCCCTCAGAAGTGTGTTTCGGTCTAGCTGTCTGTTCTGCTCCCCACTCTGTGTCTGGCAAACCGTCTTACCGCCCCACACTCTGGCCTGCACCACAGCTTGTATGCAGAAATAAATCTTTAAAAATAAATAACTTAAATGTAAAAAAAAAATTTAAAAAAGGGACAATTAGAAAAAGTACAGAATGAAGGTATAAACAGGCAATTGACAGAAAAAGCCACATATATTGAATGCCTACAATGTCAGGTTATTCATATACAGTATTTCTGAGTTTCACATATATAGACACAAATAAATAATCAACATGAAATAAATTACCCAAGGGCAAATCACTTACAATGAGCCTAAGTTTGAAACCCAGTTATGTCAGTCACCAAAGCCAATAAGATGGTGTCTTTACTAGAGTACACAAAGGGCTCGTTAATTTTACTAGCTGTGAAATACAAGAAAATGTCCTTTTTTGTTTTTAAAGAGATACTTAAAACATGTAGGGGAAAATGGCATAATAAGATTTATTTTTAAACACTCCAACAAAAAAGGTGAGGACAAGATATATAAAATAAGACTGACAGTGTTGAGGCTGGGTAATTTTTAAAAATTGGGGGTTTCTGCTTGTGTGTAGAATTTAAAATTTTATTATGCACATTTTTAAGATATCAATCAAGTCCTCAAGAGCCCAATAATAACAACCCAGCCCTAATTTGGTTTTTCACTGAAAGATGTCGCTATATTAGCCTTTAAGATGTGGCCATTTCTTCATTCAATAACTGGGTGTGAACACCTACTCTTGGTGAAATTTGAGATGTCTAATATTGGGCTGTAAAATGTTTCCCCTCCCCCAAAGATATCAAATTCTACTCTTGGAATCTGTAAATATTTCCTAATTTGGAAAAAAAAAGATCTTAGCATATGTAATTTTTTAAGTTAAGGACTTTGGGATGGGAAGATTCTCTTGGAGTATCAGTGGACCCTAAATGCAAGCCCATGTGTCCTCATAAGAGGGAGATTTGATACACACAAAGGAGATGGTATGAAGATGGAGGCAGAAATTGGAGTGACAGGCCACAAATTGGGGGGTGATGGAAGAACAAAGACCAGATTCTCCCCAAAATCCTCTAAAGGGAGTAGGGCCCTACGGATGCTTTGATTTGGGGAATGCGGACCTCCAGAACCTGAAGAAAACAAAGTTCTGTTAGTTTATGGTCATTTGCTACATAGCCACAGAAAAATAGTTCATGTCTACACCATCAGAGAAATGTCAGTTAGGCAGTTAGATGTGAGTTGAAGGAAGAGGTCCAACGTGGAGAGAAAACGTGGGACTCACCAATTTTTAACACAATGGAAAGGGTTGAATCATCAAGGGAATAAATGTGATTCGAAAACATAAGATGGCCTAAAGATGATCTCTGGGACATTCTAAGATGAAGAGATGGATAAGCTGTGGGGACCAGGAAAGAAACAGAGGGGGCCTCCCTGGTGGCGCAGCGGTTAAGTGAGTCCGGCTAGGGAGATTCCCACATGGCGCCGCAGACCTCTCCTGCCTCGCCCGCTACTCCCCTCAGCAGTGTATTTCCTTCGATCTGCCTGTTCTGCTCCCCGCTCTGTCTCTGGTGAACCCTCTCATTGCTGCACACCTCTGGCCTGTACCCCAGCTTGTATGCATAAATAAATAAATCTTTGACAAAAAAAAAAGAAACGGAGGGCAGTCAGTGAGGCTGAGGGACACTAGGACAATGTGGGGGTCCTGGAAACGTGAAAAAAAAGCATCTTAAGAGGGAGTGTCATATGCCTCAGATGGTCAAGTAGGATAAAGATGGAAAATTTATTACTGGATTTAGCAACATACAGGGCCTTTGTGATCTCAAGAAAAGCTGTGTAGGTGCAGTGATAGAGAGAGGAAAACCTGACTGGAGTGGGTCCAAGAGAAAAGAAGAGAAGTGAAGATAGAACAGAAAGTTCTTTCAAGCTATCGGCAGCCACTGCAGCACAAATTTGATCCCGGGCCAGGGAACATCCCACATGGCACAGCAGACCTCTCCTGTCACGCCCACTGCTCCCCTCAGCAGTGTATTTCTGCCCATCTGGCTTTTCTGCTCCCCACTTTGTCTCTGGTGAATCCTCTCACCCCTCACACCTCTGGCCTATACCCCAGTTCCTGTATGCATAAATAAATAAAAATAAATCTTTTTTTAAAAAACAAAGATGGAGTGATTGGGGGAGAGCGTTGTTTTCCAATATATATTTTTTAAAGATTTATTTTATTTGGGGGCCTCCCCGGTGGCGCAGCAGTTAGGCACTATGCTGTGGAGGTGCCGGCAGCTGCGACTCGAGTTTGATGCCCGGCAGGGGAGAATCCCACATGGCGCAGCAGACCTCTCCTGCCTTGCCCGCTACTCCCCTCAGCAGTGTATTTCCGTTGATCTGCCTGTTCTGCTCCCCGCTCTGCCTCTGATGAACCCTTGCGCCGCCCCACGCCTCTGGGCTGCACCCCAGCCTGTATGCAAAAATAAATCTTTTTTAAAAATTTATTTATGCAATAAATCTTTTTTTAAGATTTATTTATTTATGCAATAATTTTTTTAAGGTTTATTTATTTATGCATACAAGCTGGGGTACAGACCAGAGGGTGGGGCGGCGAGAGGGTTCATCAGAGACAGAGCGGGGAGCAGAACAGGCAGATGGAAGGAAACACACTGCTGAGGGGAGCAGCGGGCGAGGCAGGAGAGGTCTGCCTCACCATGTGGGAATCTCCCTGGAAGGGCATGGAACTGGTGTTGCAGCCACTGACAGCTCTGCCCACAGCTCCACAGCGCTGCGCTTAACCCTTTGCGCCACCAGTGTTTTCCAAAATCTTTTAATGTAAACTTATCAAATGTACAGAAAAGTTGGAAGAAGCAAGCATCTCAGCTGTGAGTGGAACAGACTGAGCATCTGGACTGCAGCCCGCAGACCACCCACGCCCCAGGGTTGTCCTGGAAGTGTTTCGTAGCTTCTCAAGGTACGGCTTGTTTTGCTTTGTGGAATGAATAGAGGGATGAATCTTAATACAAAATTACAAAGCACAAAGTTCTCAATGCTTACAAATCTATTCACACCTCACCTGTTCCTCTGCCTGCCCCCGAACTTGCCCATCCTGGTCTCCAACCTGATCCTTTGCAGTAGACCCCTCCTTGGTCTTCCTGCTCAACCCTCCCCACAATTTCCCACATGCGGCCAGTGATCCCACCTCAGATCATGCCCTTCCACTCTTCAGAGCCATTCTGCAGTTCCATCTCACTCAGTGAAACCCAAAGCAAGACTGACAAGACTGCGATCTGCCTTCTTACCTCCCTGCCCTCCTCTCCTCCCACTCTCCCCTGCTAACCCTGCCCCAACCACACTTACTTAACCCTCCCTACCTTTCTTGCCTTAGGGCCTTTGCACATACAATCCTCCTTGCCTGAAACTCCCTTCCCCTAGATAGATGGACTTTTCAGTCCTCACCAAATTGGTTTTTGTCTCAAAAGTCACCTGCTACATTCCTTGACCACCCGATGAGAAATGTCTCTCACATGCACCCGAACACTCCCCATCCCCCTTACCTGCTGATATTTTCTCTAAAGCTTTTACTATCTGATGATAACTAACTTGTCTGGCCTCTGTTTCCCCCGTTAGAAGATGAGGTCCAGAAGGGTGGGGATCTTTGTCTTTATATCTTGTTCACTGTTCAAGAACAGTGCCTGGTACATAAAAGATGCTACCTGAATGCTTCTGAGTGAATGAACGGGAGCCCAGAGTAGGACTCCGTTCAAGCAGGCGGGAAAGGAAATGGAGAAGCTTTGAGGACACATAGGAGTCTTTAGAGTGTTGACCAGGACTAGCGAAGGGGGGCACAGAGTACAGCTTTGATTACTGGGGTTCTCGCACAAATGAAGGGGAAGCCGGAAGCATGTTTTAAGTGGGGATCGCTCCGCCTGCCAAGGCAGCAGCGACAGCGGTGGAGAGGGCGCAGCCTAGAGAGGCTCGGGCATCCCCGCCCACAGCCACCCGCCGGCCTCGGGGCGGAGCGCGGACTCCGAGGGGCGGGGCTGCGCGTTTGCGTCACGCGCCGTGCGTCGCCGCGCGCCTGCGCCCCTCTCCACGTGCGACAGCCCCAGACTCGTGCGGTTCCGGACGCCGCGCAGCTCCGCACACGCCATGAAGCCAGGTGCAGGCCGGGGATGGGGTCCTGAGTCGGGCACTGGGGCCTGGCGGGAGTCGGGGTGCTACACCGGAATTGGAGGGGCGGGGTTTTGGCCTCAGAGCAGGGGTTCTGAGCCCCTGAGCCTGCCTCGTGTGGGGAGAGGGTCGTATTCCCGGTCTCTTGTTGGGCGAGAGGGTCTTGGTTGCGTCCTAGCCCCGGGATCGGGTTTGTGGTCTGAAATGTGGGACTGACTTCGGGGAGCGCCGTCGGGAGTCTAGAGTCTTGAGCCTGGGCTTGGGGTTCCTGAAGTGGGATCCATCTCATTGTGGCCGTCATTAGGGCTTTGGTGTTGGGTCGGGTGCGGCGACCAAGGGTACTGACCCCTGAGTCTGGATCCAGGCATCAGGAGTCGAGTTCGGAGGTGGATAGTTCCTGGTTTGGGGTCCCGGAACTGAGTCCGACGAGACCCCCGTTTGCCTCCCCTGTCATCGCCGCTACCGCCATCCCCTCTGCCCCCGACCCAGCTGTCTAGACTCAGCCGGGGTGGGTAAGCGTCCCCCCCTGGATATAGTGTGTGACCATCGCTGGCCCACTTTCCCGCTCTCTACTCCGTAGGGGGCGGATCCCCAGGACGGAGCGTGTAGATCATGGGTCTCAACTCCGCGAAGAGGTGAAACTTGACAAACCCAGGATAGGGTTAACGTGGAGTGGAGGAGGGAGGGAGGTTAGTCACAGGGCAAATGGTTTTATTTGTTCATTTTTAAGGCGATTCTGATGATCCCATCTCACCTCATGGTGGAAAGAGCCCTCAGTGTCAAGTTTTTCCTGCTTAAATGACTGTGGGATCTTGGGCAAGCGGCTTTACCTTTCTGACCCTCAGTTATCATTTAGGGAGATCGAACACGTTGATAATTAGTTTCGCATTATATAAGTGTGTCACATCAACAGGCTGTACCCCTTAATCTTACACAATGTTTTATGTCAGTTATATCTCAAAGCTGGGGAAAAAATAGTACAGTGTGGGTGGTTCGGAGATCCGTGCCCCCTCCCAAAGCTCCTTTTCTCTTCAGTGTTTGGGGATCTCTTGGTGAATTAGGGTACAGGGTTAATAGGCTGTGTCTACCCACTGAGACCCTGGCATGCGTGCAGGTGCCCATGATCTGATGCCCTGGGAATGGAAAATACACATTCCTCTGGGCTCTTCCATGTTGTGATATGGAGAGGGCGATGTTGTCCGGAACCTCCTACAGGATTTTAGTCTGATTTTTGAGAGGAAACGTTGCGAGATTTTGAGCAGGGCCATGAGACAGTCTGATGGACACTTTAAAAGCAATTCTCACTTCTTTGTGCAAGAGACTTCAGAACAGCAAGAGCGGAAACAGGCCCATCAGTGGGATGTTTGTTGCTGGAATCTAGTAGGACACGGTGTGGCTTGGACCAGGGTGGTAGCAGGGACCTGGCTGAGTTTTCACCCTGTGAAAATGTATTTTGAAGATAGAGCCACCTGCTTGGCTGTGGGCTGAGAGAGGAGGCAAGGATGATAACTAGGGGTTTTGACCAGTGTGACTGGAAGGATGGATTTGCCATTCTTGAGAGGGGAAGGCTGGGAGGAGAGTGGGTTTATACCAGAGGCTCTGTGGACCTTGCCCAAGAGCCCTAGGACCTGAAATGGATCAAGGTGTATTTTGAGTATCTGAGACTGAAAGTTTACCATGTGCCCCCTACGTGCCATGCCCTCAGCCACATTTCCCAGGCCTCTTCTGTGAGGCTTGGGTTGAGTCCCTGCCTAAGTGGCAGGGAGTGGGAGACTCAATCCCCAGAGTTTGAATAATAACATTCAAACTGTGTGCCAGGCAGTGTAGGACGCGTTTTTGACACTGTGAAGTCATTTCATCTCGACAGCGCTGTGAGGTGGCTCTCTTACCTCCGTACCTCCGTCCTACAGGTGGAGATTTTCTTTTTTTTTTAAGCTTTATTTATTTTTGCACACAAGCTGGGGTGCAGGCCAGAGGTATGGGGCCGTGAGAGGGTTCACCAGTGACAGAGTGGGGAGAACAGGCAGATGGGCCGAAATACACTACGGAGGGGAGCAGTGGGCGAAGCAGGAGAGGTCTGCTGCGCCGCATGGGAATCTCCTCGCAGGGCATCGAACTCGTGCTGCAACCTCTGACAGCTCCACCAGGGAGCCACCAGGGAGGCCTTAGATGGAGATTTTCAAGACTCCCAGGAACCTTCCTGACTCTCGGCCCAGAATGTCAGGCCCTCTCCCTGCATGGGAAGTGTGAGTTGCTTCGCTTGCTCCAGCTTTCTGAATGGACTGCCTAGGCACCTCTTCACCCACAGAGCCCCAATGTTTATTAGCCACCAGCAGCCCCTTCAGTGTTTATAGAGCCCACGCTTCGTGCCGGGTGCTGGAGACGCGGTGGTGACTGCCGCAGTTAAGTACATTAGGAGCTTCTTCCTGCCAGGAATAGACAGTAACACTATTGAAAATACCTGGGACGATGATTGACAGGTAGAAAAAGGAGGCAGGGGTAAAGGTCAGGTGGCCAGAGAGGGCTGTTGTGTGGAAGCAGCATTTGATCAGGACTTGAAGGACTGGCTGAACCCCGCAAATGTCCCAGGAGTCCGGGCGCAGGTATAGCCGAAGTGAAAGTTAGAAGTTGGAGCTGAGTTTGTTCTTAGGGAGGAGGCTCGTGGGGCCAGCATGGAGCCATGAGGGAGGAGAAGCCAGCAGATGCCGGAGCCTTGTGATGGTGTATGGGTCTCGGTTTGAGCTACTACACATTCCTAATCATTGGGGAACTTTAATGAAAGACCGCCATGGCCAGGTCCCCACCTCTGACCGTTAAATCAGAATCTCTTTGGGTTAACCTGAAGTGAGACCCACTGCCTTAGGGCTTTCTAAGCCAGGGAAAGGAATCTTGATTTTATTTGGATTATGATGGAAGACACTGGAGGAACTTGGGCTGGGAATGATGAGATCTGGTTTGGTCTTTGAAAGAGGCTGCTGTGAGGATGGCGGACGGTAGAGGGAGTAGAAGATACACCATAAATTACTGTTATGTGTGGTTTCAAAACTGACTTTTTAACAGTGGAATTAGGAGTAGCTATTGAAAGATCTACATTTTCATCTCTACAGCCATGAAGCTTTAATAGTGTGTAAATATAGTGCACCTTTACAAGAACTTTAACAAGCTTACTACTGCATAGTATACATCAAGTGGGATTTTTTTTTTTTGGCTTACATTTTGGCTTTTTGTTTTTAAATTTTTTTCTCTTACATAATTATTAATTTTTGGGCAGTATTTGATTTCTCCCCTCAGGTGTAGTCCCCGTAGTTCTCCCACCCTCACAACCCCGGTGATACTGTGACCACAGCCATTGTGCTCTTCCCTCCCCTGTTTTCACCCCTCTCCTTACCCCTGCCCTGCTGGCTGCCTCAGATCTATTCTCAGCTTGCAAGTTTTGCCTTTTTCCTGACCCTTTGTTTGGTTTCTCTGTATTCTGCATATAAGTGAAACCAACCTGATATTTATTGTTTTCCTTCTGATTTATTTCACCCCGTCCAGCTCCATCCAAGTGCTGCGAATGGCATGCATTTATCTTTTTGCTCACTGAGTAGTATTCCGTTATGACTGTAGACCCCATCTTCTTGATCCAGTCATGTGTTTTGGGACACTTAGGTTGTTTCCATAGCCTGGCTATGTAGATATATCCTAATCATAGAAGTGCAGGTTTCCTTTCAGACTACTGTTTCTGTGTCCTTTAGGTAAATTCTTTGGAGTGGAATCACTGGGTCATATGGTAGCTCCACTTTCAGCTTTCTGAGGGGGTTCCACACAGCTTTTCATAGCGGCTAGACCAGTTTGCATTCCCAAAAGCACTTGGTTTTTTGTTTGTTTTTAGTATGGGCCATTCTCTCAACTGAGAATATTTTAAACCTTCACTGATTTATAACTCGTGTGATTTTTCTGAATGGTATTGCAGAGCCTTCGAAACTGACACAGAAAGTCAAATATTGACTCTTTGCCCCAGAAGAATTCTGTCTGCTTTCCACAGCATCTAAACAATCTTGACCGAGGTGATGAAAATAAAGCTTCTCTCAGAACCTTCAGATTAGGTGTAATGTTAGGATTAGCCCTAAACTGCTGTCCCCCAGACATAAAGACCACTCAACTTTTTTCTTGTCTTTTCCCTGCCGACTTGGAAGCAGGGAGATCGGTTAGCTGGGTAGACATGTGCCCCTGTGTGAGGGTCAGGGATTTTCTTCCAGACACCCAGCAGGACTGGGGTGCGTGCGGGTATTGCCAGGGCTCCCGGGGACCTTACTGCCACCAGACAAGCTCTCACGCAGCAGCCGTGCCCCTTCGGGTTAACAGCAGTGTGGAGAGGCTGAACTATGGGGCTCTGCCCTGCAGCGAGAAAAACAGACTGGCCAGTAGCCTCTTCGCCCACGTCTTGGGGCTACCGCAATCATTCCCTCAGCTCTTTTCCCTTGGGAGGTGGTCACCACAGGTTGACACAGCAGAGCACTGTTTGATTTTCGCTGTTGATGGACTCCATAGAAAGGATGTGTTGCTGGAGGTTTTCTGTGATTTGCTTTTTCACTGAGGTCATGATTCTAAGATTCATCTGTCTGTTGTGTGTGTCTGCCGTGAACACTCCCCGTTTTATTTGTCCACACTGGCCCCAGACCCCGGGCTCGGTCCACCCCTGGACCTCCTAGGATGCTCTTTCCGCCCTCACACGTGTTTCTCCACTTCTTTCCTGAGAGGAATCACTGGTGTGGGCTCACTCCCCAGCCTCCACGTCCTGATGTCTTTTCTGTTTCCACCACAGGTTTCAGCCCCCGTGGGGGCGGCTTCGGGGGCCGAGGGGGCTTTGGTGACCGTGGCGGCCGCGGTGGAGGCCGAGGAGGCTTTGGCGGGGGCCGAGGAGGCTTTGGCGGGGGCCGAGGCCGCGGCGGAGGCGGAGGCTTTCGCGGCCGTGGGCGAGGAGGAGGCGGAGGAGGAGGAGGAGGACGAGGTGAGTGCGGCTGGGGAGGTGTGACGGAGGAGGCGTTCCCAGGGCTCCCAGACCAGGAGGGAAAGATGTGGGGTCTTCCTCTTTCGCTGTGCCTTGTAGGTGGAGGGTTCCAGTCTGGTGGCAACCGGGGTCGTGGGCGGGGAGGAAAAAGAGGAAACCAGTCGGGGAAGAATGTGATGGTGGAGCCTCATCGGCATGAGGGTGAGTGAGGAAGGTGGGGACCGCCCAGGTTGGGGAGGCAGGGGGCCAGCCTGGTCCAGTGTCTTCACCCCTGTTCTGATCCCCCTCACCCAGGAGTCTTCATTTGTCGAGGAAAGGAAGATGCGCTCGTGACCAAGAATCTAGTCCCTGGAGAATCTGTTTATGGAGAGAAGAGAGTCTCCATTGCGGTGAGCCCTGGGCCCCTGTCCCGGCCACGGGGCCCCAGCAGGGGACGTGCCCAGCAGCCTGGGCCCCTGCCTCCATGTGTCAGACCCTTGCAGCTAGGGGCTCTGATGAACAGAAGTCAGTCCCTGCACTCCCCTCCTCATGCCTCTGCCTGCCACTACCTCAGGTGTAAGTCTCGAGTATTCTTCGGTGTGTCTGGAGGCTCTCCCCCTGCCCCCCCCCCCCCCCCCCCCCCCGGCCTCTTCTCCCTGTGTCCCCTGCCTGGATGTCTTCCAGCCACGCTGCCCTCCTTGCTGTTCCCTCTCCCGGCTCTGGTGGCCAGTTCATTTTCATCATCAGCCTCACAGGTCCAGTGTCCTTTGTCTTTCTCAAAAGCTACCCTTAACCCCCAACCTCTGCTCTGTTACCCCATGTCCTTTTATTTCCTTTTTTTTTTAAAGATTTATTTTATTTTTGCATACAAGCTGGAGTGCAGACCAGAGGTGTGGGGCAGTGAGAGGGTTCACCAGAGACGTAGGGAGCAGAACAGGCAGATTGACCGAAATACACTGCTGAGGGGAGCAGCAGGCGAGGAAGGAGAGGTCTGCAGCACATGTGGGACTCTCCCTGGCCTGGGATCGAACACACAGCACAGCTGCCAACAGCTCCACAGCGCTGCACTTAACCCGTTGCGCCACTAGGGAACCCTTTTTTTTTTTTTTAAAGATTTATTTATTTATGCATACAACAGCTGAGGTATAGGCCAGAAGTGGGGGGTGGTGAGAGTATTCACCAGACACAGAGTGGGGAGCAGAACAGGTGGATCGATTGAAATACACTGCTGAGGGGAGCAGCAGGCGAGACAGAGGTCTGCAGTGCCATGTGGAAAGCTCTCTGGCCAGGCATCGAACTCGCGCTGTAGTGGCTCTAGATCGCTTCATAGTGCTGCAGCTTAATCCCTTGTAGCACCAGGGAGGCCCCCATGTCCTTTTCTTCATAGACAGGCACACTCCTGCCTCAGGGCCTTTCTGCAGTCTCCCCAGTAACTTAAAGGCCCCTTACCTTCTCCTGGTCTGAGTCAGTATCTCTGGGCTCCTCCCTGGCCACCCTTTCTCATTTCTCCATCCCTGGCCCCGTTCCCCATACTTCGTGTCGTCTTTACTGGCGTGGTCTTTTCTCCTGCGCCCGGTTACTGGCTGCTATGCTGTATATTAGTCGGTCTGTTCAATGCATGTTACTCAGAGGGGCCTTTGTCTCATTCACTGTGTGTTCCTAGTGCCTGGCGAAGGGGCTGGCACAGAGATTGTTTGTCTAATGCGCTTAGAGATCCTGCCATCATCTGGTGATCTTGTCTGTTTATTATCTGGCACAGCCCCTTCTCCCCTGGTCAGCAACTCCCACCAGAGGGCAGGCCCAGCATCCTCTGTGTCACTGTGTACCCATAGTCACATCTTATCACTGGTAGAACGCCGAGCCCCTTCTGGGATTCCTAAGGCAGCGGGTCTCGCAGAGGAGCTGGGCACTGACTCCCACCCCATCTGTCCTGGCCCAGGAGGGAGATGACAAAATTGAGTACCGCGCCTGGAACCCCTTCCGCTCCAAGTTGGCGGCAGCAATCCTGGGCGGCGTGGACCAGATCCACATCAAGCCTGGGGCCAAGGTGCTCTACCTCGGGGCTGCCTCGGGCACCACCGTCTCCCACGTCTCAGACATCGTAGGCCCGGTGAGTGGCTGGAGGGGTGGAAGGAGGGGTTGTGAGTGAGGGCTGCTGTGGGGTATGGGGGAGGCCGCCTCTCCTGCCAACCTGGAATCAGGGTCTGATTGCTTCCTTGCATGTGTGGCTGGGTGCCAGGCCCTTCCCGCTCAAAGGGCCTGTGAGTAAAAGGAACATCTTGAACCGGGTGGTCCAAAGTTCTTGGCTTAGGGGGAAGGGTGTGGGAGTGATGCCCAGTGTGGGGGCACACAGAGCTGAGAGTGTAGATAGCACTATCTGATTTGGTTGCCCTCTTTAAAAATGTTTGCTCCCCAGACCTAGACTTCCGGTTTCTCCTGAAAACACAGGAGAGCTTCATCTGCGGGCCTGCTTGTCTGTGAGGCTGTGTGGGCTCCCTAGTCGGGGCACCCGTGCTTCTCTGTCTTGGCTCCTACCCATCTACATACCCTGGGCGGTGTGATTTAGTGGTTCCAAACCCCAGACTGTGCAGGCATTTAAGTGAAGGGCTTTCAGCAGGTTACTTAATCTGAGCCTCAGTTTACCTCTCTAGCAAAGCTAACCCCTGTACAGCACTCACCACAGTGCCTGACCCATTGCAAATGCTCGTAGCTGTTAGGACTTCATCTCTGTATCTTCACTTCCTGGTTTTAAGCCTGGATTGGGGGGCCTGGCCTCTCAGATCAGGCAAAGTGGGATTAAATAACCTTAGGCTGGTGACATCTCTGGAGCTCAGTTTATTCATCTGTAAAATGGACATGATGCTAGTTGTTAAATGGTAGCATTTTGATCGGGGGAGTTGAAGAGATGCTTTGTACAATGTGTGGGTCCAAAGTGGGTATTGGTTTCATCATTGCTATTAATTTGGTTTCTCTCTAGGATGGTCTCGTCTATGCAGTTGAATTCTCCCACCGCTCTGGCCGTGACCTCATTAACTTGGCCAAGAAGAGGACCAACATTATTCCTGTCATTGAAGATGCCCGGCACCCACACAAATACCGCATGCTCATCGGTGAGGGGCCTAGGGAATCCGCGCGGGTGGGGGTATGACAGGCAGTCAGAGCCCTGATTTGGATGGAATTGGAGTGGATGAGCCGGCCTTTTGAGTCTGCAGGAATGAAAAGGGTGGGCGAGCCAGGTGAGGTGGTGGAGGCAGAGGGCCAGCCTCCTCTCTTCCAATCTCCTGTCCCTTTCCCTAAACCCCTGAACTTCCTGTCTCCCTCCAGAACTTGGTACTTTTTCTACTGTCCCTGGCTTGTGTATAAAAGCCTCCTTCAAGGGTCCCTTGTCATCATCATCTGGTGAAATTGTAACCCCCAAAGCATATAAACTGCGTATGGCCTGCTCCATAGGGGCCCATTGAAAATACTGATGACTGTGTAAAAATAATTCAAAAGCATAATGTAAAATGAGTATCTTACATACACCCTCAGAGGTAACTAATATGAACATTTTGATGTCTGCTTTTCCCAGTTTTTAAAAAGTCCATTTTTGTTATACCATCTTCTTTTATTTTGTATTTTTTTTTAATTACACTGCCTTAAAAATATTACTTTGCATTCTGCTGGCTTTCTGTAAGTTTTTCTTCCCCATGCACTCATATAATACCCTTTGTCCTACAACATGGTTTCATTTGACAATCCTGCAGACTCTTGCCTGTAAGTGCTTACCTTTACTTGACTTTTTTGATGACGTGTCTGTCTCCCCCCCAGACCCGGGAGCGTCTCGAGGGCAGGGTCCGGGTCTGACTCGTCTCTGTGTCCCCTACGCCCGGCCCGGGGCTGGCCACAGAGTAGGTGGCAACCATGGTTTACCAGAAGAGTGAATGAATGGTGTGGCTGTGGGTTTTGGACCCATCTTGGGGGTACTGTGGAGGGAGGGGGCTCAGTGGGTGGGGACGTGAGACTGGAGGCAGGGAGATTCTGCCAGGAACCTGCTGGTGATGGGGCACAGACCCCATGGGAGGAGCTGGGAAGATCCGGGGATCCAGCTTTTAACTACCACTTCTTTCTCCCTAGCAATGGTGGATGTGATCTTTGCTGATGTGGCCCAACCTGACCAGACCCGGATCGTGGCCCTTAATGCCCACACCTTCCTACGTAATGGAGGACACTTTGTGATTTCCATTAAGGTGCGGGCCTTGGAGAAGTCTTAAGATGGAACGGCAGCAGTGTCTTCTCTTTCTGTAACTGTCACGCAGCCAATCAAACCAAGGGGTCCTTCCTCCATCCCTTCTGCTCCCCCCACTCAGCTATGGCCTCTGGCCCTGCCCTGCTCCCTGCAAGCCACCTCCTACCCCCAATCAAGTAGCACAAATAAGCTTTGGAGTAGCACAAATGGTGTAGTGGTGGCGGGTGTGGTCACTGGGTCTGACTGCTGGAGCTGAATCCCAGCTTGCTGGGTGACTTTGAGCAGGTTGCTTAACCTGGGTCCCAGTTTCTCACTGGTAAAATAGAAACTCTCTCTTTTAGTATTGATGTAAAGATTATGTGAATTTATAGCTATTTTACTTTTGATTTAGATTCCTGTCTGTGTTTACAACAGTCTGGTATAAAGTAAATGCTAGTGTGTATATATTTTTTTTTAAAGATTTATTTCTTTTTGCATACAAGCTGGGGTGCAGGCCAGAGTTGTGGGGCGGTGAGAGGGTTCACCAGAAACAGTGGGGAGCAGAACAGGCAGATTGGCCGAAATACACTGCTGAGGGGAGCAGCGGGCGAGGCAGGAGAGGTCTGCTGTGCCATGTGGGAGTCTCCCTGGCCGGGCGTCAAACTTGTGCCGCAGCACTGCACTTAACCCGTTGCGCCACCAGGGAGGCCTGCTAGGTATATTTTTTAAAAGCATTTTATTTTGAAGTACAGAAGACTTTCCCTGTACCCTTCAACCATATTCTCCATGTTTAGCCTTTTGCTACATTTATTTGAATGTTCTTAGCTGTATTTATTATTAAAGAAGAGAACATAGGAGGAAGGGAAAAACCCTTGACCGTGAAGTGTAACTACTAGCTTTTAGATAAATAGGGCTCCATTTAAGGATTCCTGTCAAATTTAAAACTTCTCTGATGAAGCCTTTCTTGGCCTTTCCAAAACTTGAGTTTTACTGATCTGCCAATAAAAGCAAGTATTTCTGGTTTATGGGTGGTGCAGCGGTTAAGCACTGTGCTGTGGAGCTGTCGGCAGCAAAGACGTGAGTTCGACACCCAGCCGGGGAGATTCCCACATGGCTTGGCAGACCTCCTGCCTCGCCTGCTACTCTCCTGAGCAGTGTGTTTCCGGCGATCGGCCTTTTCTGCTCCCCTCTCTGTCTCTGGTGAACCCTCTCGCTGCCCCACACCTCTGGTCTGTACCCCAGCTTGTATGTATAAATAAAAAATTTTTTTTTAAAGTGAGTATTTCTGGTTTAAAGAGCAAAACGCAAAAGAAACAAAGCCTTGCCGCTGACTTCAGTTTTTGCTCCTGCAGGCCAATTGTATTGACTCCACAGCCTCCGCTGAAGCCGTGTTCGCCTCTGAAGTGAAGAAGATGCAGCAAGAGAACATGAAGCCCCAGGAGCAGCTGACTCTAGAGCCATACGAGAGGGACCATGCAGTGGTTGTGGGTGTGTACAGGTGAGCTGGGGACAGGGTCGCCCCTCCTCACTTGGAGTGGGTCGGTACCTGTCGCACAAGTCCTGACTGCCCTCATCTCCCTACAGGCCGCCCCCCAAGGTGAAGAATTGAAGCCCAGCGCCACCTGGATTGCGAGAGACTGTGTTGCTACCGTTACACGTGTGTTTTTTTCTATTAAAAGACTCTTTCGTCGCTCCTGTCTGCCGCTGATTGCTTGGCGACCGCTGTTGACAACGGGGCGCATGCGTCCTTGGTCACTCTGCGCGGTGGTGGGATGGGCGTTCTCATTGGTCCACACGGCGCATGCTCCATTCTTAGCCGACTTGGGCGTCGGTGTCCCGACTTTCGGCGCCTGGGCGGGGCTGGGGGTTCACTGCGCATGTATGCCAGTAAGCGCTGGTCCGCGCAGGCGCGGAGTGTTGCCCCGGGTCACGTGAGGTGGAGCCGTGGGGGTGGGGTGAGGGCGGAGCTTGGGACGGGGGGGCCGGTTTGTTGTGGTCGCCATTTTGCTGGTTGCATTACTGGGTAATCGGGGCCCTGGCTCGCCGCGCCCGCCGGATACCTTCAGCCAGTGGGCAGGTCTGAGCTCGGGCTTCCCGAGCAGCTTGAGTCCCCTTTTCCGCGCCCTCAGGTAACAACGCGGTTGCGGGCGGGACGGCACGCACTGGCGGGGAGGGGGGCCGTAGGGGGCCCGCCCTATCCGCCCCGCCGCGGGACTTAGCACGAGGCCGAGGTTGGAGAGGAGGGGCGTCGGGCAGGTGCAGGCGGTGTCTGGCTATTCATAGTTGGATTCCTGGAAGCGGCCGAGCCCAAGGGAGCAATCTTGGGAGGGGGGCTGGGAGGGGGTAGCGGGGCTGGGCTCCCGCCCTTTGTTTAGGCTCGGCTCCGCCGGCCGCTTCGTCGTCTCCTAGCAACAGCTGCCCTGGACTGTGATTGGCTGCGCTCTTGGCCTCCGCGGCCAATGGTACGGTTGTTGCCATGGCAGGTGCGAGCTGCCAACCTCGGTTCGGGCCCGCCTGCCAGGACTCCCCCGACTGGGGCGGGCCTCCAGGGTGGAGGGCGGGACGCCGGGGTCCCCCGGGTCGAGTGGCTGCGCGGGGCGGGGCCGGAGGGGCGAGGGTTAACCCGCCCCTCCCCCGTCCACCTGCTTTCCCCCCTCCCCCGCGTGGCCCGGGCTGACCCTCGTCCTCTCCTCTCCCCGCCCCCGGCGGCGGCGGCGGTGGCGGCGGCTCCTGCTGCTGCTGCTGCTGCTGCTGCTGCTGTCACCCACCAGGCCTCCTGTCCCGCTTGCCCTCCCAGCCTCGGGGTTTGCCGGGCCGGCCGGGCCGGGACAGGCGGCTGTTCCCTCGCCGCCATGCTGGCCGCTCGCCCACCCCACTGGGGGCCCCACCGCGCCCCAGCCCCCCGTGGGCCCCGCGCCAGCCCCGACTCGGGTAGGGGCAGGAGGCTGGAGAGACGGTCTTGGTGTGGGAGGGACGGGGAAGGGTTATTTGGGTAGGATCTCCACGAGAGAGGAGAGGTTGTCAAGCAGCAAGATTTGGCGTAGGTGAAAGGGATCTGAGGAGGTAGAAGGCCTGTGAGGGGAGGGTTTTGTGTGGCACCTAATCTGGGAGGGGAGATCTCTGTGTGCTGTTTGGAGAGTTTGGCTGGGGGGGCTTTTCTAGGAATGGGCACAGTTGCAGAGTGACCCTGGTATAGTGAGGAATGACTGGAGAAAGGGTCCTGGTAGGAATACTGGATGGAGGGGGAGGGGAGTAGGGGCCAGTGTAGGAGACAGAAGGAAGATCACTTTAAACCAAGGGGAGAAACGCCTCTCCCTTGCTGCCATCAGGAGGAGTGGGGCACCTTGAGTTGGAGGAGGACCTTGGAGTATTACAGGGAACATTTGGGATGTGGTATGGGGGAACTGGAATATGGTATGGGGGAACTATCTGAAGAAGTGGCGCCCCATTTGGGAGGAAATTATTTAGGTAAGAGGACTTGGCGTGGTTTAGGGAAGAGCCCCCTGAGAAAGGTGTGCGCTGGTGAGTGCGAATGCCACAGGAATAGGACTGTGTGGGGGGGGTTCTTGGATAACCTTGGTGTGGTCAGGAGGTCCCCAAGGCCCCTGATGTGGCTTCAGAGACCTGCAGACTTCTGCTGTGCTTCGGAGGGGACCAGAAGGACTCCCGTGGGGTTTGGAGGGACTGGTTCTGGGCTGGGGGATCTACTGGGAAGGGTAGATCTTGAAGTAGAAGGACCTTGTTGTGACAAGGGATGAGGTCCTGCTCTTCAGGGACGACTACAGGGGGATGGGATCTTGTGTGATGGGACCCTGGGGAGAGCTTGAGTAGAAATGGGAGGGAAAGCGTGTCCCGTGCTCCCTGTACCGTCTGTGGTTTCTGTCTTTTCTTCTTCCCCCACTTATCGGTGTCTTGTCCTTCCTTCTCATGGCCCACATCCCTGCCTGAATCCCAATCATTCCTTTTCGCATGTTCCCTTTCTTGTGCTGCCTGCTTCATTTATTTGGAAATCATTTGTTGAGGGATTCCACTGTGGTCCCCCCGCCCCTGCCCCTTTCCCTGTCTTCATTGCCACCTGTTGCCCTGTTGCACTTTTTTCCCTCCTTCCCTCTGTGTCCTGCTCTCTGATGTCCACCTCTTCCCGCCTGGCATTGTCCCACACATCCCCTTCTATGTTGTTCCCCTGCCTCCCGCCTGCTCTCAGGTCTCAGCGGCGGTGGCAGCCGAGGTGCAGGATGCGAGAAGGCGCCCCCCGGCCGGGCTCCCGCTCCAGGCCTCACTCCCCTGCGGCCCTCTGAGCCCACCATGGCCGTTCCACCGGGCCATGGTCCCTTCTCTGGCTTCCCGGGGCCCCAGGAGCACACGCAGGTATGCGTTCAGCTGGCTCCTTGCTTTCCTGGGGCAGGGGGAGGTTGGCGATAGAAGGTTCTTGGGGCCACAAGATAGTGTGGTTGCCCGGGACCGTCTCCTGTGGGGGTGAGGGTGGGGGTGGGGGTAGGGGTAGGGGTAGGGGTGGGTGGGTGAAGGGTCCACTGGGAAAGGAAGATAGTAGAGGAGTTGCTGGCGGTCTGGGTTTGGAGGACCTGGGTTCAGGTCCTGATGCAGTGGTTCAGTTACTTAGGTTCTCCACTCTTGAGTTTTCTGTTCTGTAGAAGGGTCAGTAGTGATACCCACCGCCCAGGCTGGTTGTAAGGATTAAAGGAGCTAGTGAAATGCATGTAAAATGCTGAGTACAGTGCCTGGCACATAGTAAACACTCAGTAAGTGTTCCCTAAGAATTAGGTGTAGATGGAGTGAGAGGGGAGGAGAGTTGAGCCTGAGCGTCTTGAAGCTAGCAGGGCCTGGATGTGGGGTGGAGACTCTAAAAGGTACTGAAGTGGAGAGTGAAGTCGGAGGGAGTGGGAGGCCCAGGGCGCTGGATCCAGGTCTAGTGGCGTGGGGTGAGGAAAGTGGACAAAGAAGCTGAAGGCAGGGGGTGGTGAGGCTTGGGTAGACTGCAAGGGAGAAGGGTGAAGCAAGATGGCGAACCTCAGGATGGGTCCTGAGGCGGAAGGATTGGCTGAGCTCAGTGTTCTATATGATGGGGTTCAAAAAGGAGTTAAGGTGGAGGAAGAAAGATTAGGGGTAAGTAGTTCACTCATTCAGTAAATCTCTCAGGAACAGCCATTATGCGCCAGGCGCTGCTGCAGGCACTGAAGATATGGCAAGAACTAGGCAGAGTCCCTCGGGGACTTTGTGTTCAACTAGGAGAATCAGACAGTGAGCAAATAAATACGCATGTGGTGATGATGAGCCA
Organism: Scalopus aquaticus; assembly: GCA_004024925.1. Classification (NCBI taxonomy): domain Eukaryota; kingdom Metazoa; phylum Chordata; class Mammalia; order Eulipotyphla; family Talpidae; genus Scalopus; species Scalopus aquaticus. The sequence continues at coordinate 117,676 of PVIJ01003301.1, forward strand.
GTTGCTGATATACTGCTTCCTCTTGATGTTGGAGGGGAGAGCCTGCCCTCAATGCCCACCCTTGCCCTGCCCCACAGGTACTGCCTGATGTGCGGCTACTGCCACGGAGGCTGCCCTTGGCCTTCCGGGATGCGACCTCAGCCCCCCTGCGCAAGCTCTCCGTGGACCTCATCAAGACCTACAAGCACATCAATGAGGTGGGCAGGGTGCGGGGGACCCGAGCTGGTTGCTGAGGGGTCCAGACTGCTCCCTCCGGCCGCTCACCAGTCCCCATCTGCCGGCCGGGCAGGTATACTATGCGAAGAAGAAGCGGCGGGCCCAGCAGGTGCCACCTCAGGACTCGAGCACCAAGAAGGAAAAGAAGGTCCTGAACCACGGCTATGACGACGACAACCATGACTACATTGTGCGCAGTGGCGAGCGCTGGCTGGAGCGCTACGAGATCGATTCCCTCATCGGCAAGGGCTCCTTTGGCCAGGTGTGGGCCGCCACCCCCCCACCCTCCAACCCAGGGACTGGGGGCGTGGGCACCTACTGACAAGGACCCACAGAGCCCGTGTTCAGGGACTTCAAGTCCCAGGCCGGGCTGTGCAGATACGGGGGCCCTCTGCATAAGGTCGCGGTGTGAGTTCGTGTCTGACGGCCCTGCCAGGGTCTGACTTGGCGCGCGCTGTGTTGGACAAGTCTCATGCGTAGCGGCTCTGCCGGGCTGAAGGGAGAGGAGCGGTGCCGCCCCTCCCCCCTCACTAAGGGGCCGTGTCCTGCAGGTGGTGAAAGCCTATGATCACCAGACCCAGGAGCTGGTGGCCATCAAGATCATCAAGAACAAGAAGGCCTTCCTGAACCAGGCCCAGATCGAGCTGCGGCTGCTGGAGCTGATGAACCAGCACGACACGGAGATGAAGTACTACATAGGTGAGGGCTGGGGCTGGCTCCCTGCAGTACAGGGGCAGCTGGTCAGGTCTGTGCTTCCCCGACTTCAGCGATTCTCCTGCCACTTCTGCAGTCTCTGTCCTGGCCACACAGTAGGGCTGGTCAAAGTGTATGGAGCGTCCGCTGCAGCCAGTGCTCTTGTAAGCACCTTACAGAAATTGACTGACTTAACCCTCATCGCAGCCTCCTGTGCGGAGGGGGTGATGCCCACTGGTCGGAGTGGATGCCCCAGGCATTCGGGCGCTGCATGAGGTTGCAGACTTTGGGCTCACGGGAGCTGTAGTTTGGTCAGCAGTGGGTTCCAGAGCCTTCACTCTTAACATGCACGCCCACCTTTTTTTCTCTATACTGATTCCTCTTAGAAAAAGCAGGTAGATTTAAAGAGTGTGTTTCTCTTGAAAGGAACATTTGCATCCTGGTGGAAAATGGAAAGTGTCCCTTGCCACAAAAATAAAATGGAAACAGTGTTGTATAATTAAAGGAAGAAGTAGCAAATAGTGTTAAAGAACTATCAGCACCTAATGGAAACGTTCTCTTTGGTTTAATCAGAAAGTTTGACAGGGATTGGAAAGGATTGAGTTCCAGTGGGACTCAAGCTAGATGCCATATAAAAACCTCCACACCCGCAGCCACCAGTGTAGCCAGGGCGCCAGAAGCAGAGGCGGACTTACCGGCCACTTCTCCCGGGTGACCGAGTACCCCAGGCCACCGCGGGGCACTCTGGGTCGCTTTCTTCTCGGTCAGCCCATCCCTGTGCCCTTGCCCGCAGTGCACTTGAAGCGGCACTTCATGTTCCGGAACCACCTGTGCCTGGTGTTCGAGCTGCTTTCCTACAACCTGTACGACCTCCTGCGCAACACGCACTTCCGCGGCGTCTCGCTGAACCTGACGCGGAAGCTGGCGCAGCAGCTCTGCACGGCGCTGCTCTTCCTGGCCACGCCCGAGCTCAGCATCATCCACTGCGACCTCAAGCCTGAGAACATCCTGCTCTGCAACCCCAAGCGCAGCGCCATCAAGATCGTGGACTTCGGCAGCTCCTGCCAGCTTGGCCAGCGGGTGCGGCCCAGGAAGGGACTGGCGGGGTGGGGGGAGGACGGACAGGCCAGGACGGTGCCCCTGGGGGGCAGTGTGTAGGATGGGGGCGTTGGCAGGTGTGACGGGTAGGACCAGTGGCGAAGGGGTAAAGGAGAGCACAGGGTTGCCCAGTAGGAAAGGGAGCCTGAAGCCTGAGGGGCAGGGCCGGCTGAGTGGCTCTGAGCCTCGGGGTGATTATCCTGTGCTGTTAAAGCCCGGCACGAAGGGGGCGGCGGGAAACACTTCCGGTGACCATGGCAGTAGCTAGAGAAGGGTCTGGACTGGGAGGGCGGGAAGGGCCTGGGCTCGCACCCACCAGCCTCTGGCTAGTGACCAGAGGGGCAAGGTCAGGCCTGGGGATGGAGGTCGGACTAGGTGAGACTCGGCCGGCAGCAGACTCCTGAAGCTGTCGGCTCAGGCGGCGCCGGCTCCTCCAAAGTTGGTGTTGAAACGTCAGGATTTGAGGCCCTCAGCCCGGATTCGCGGGCAGGAGTCCCTCAGTCCCTTTGGGTTGTCAGTGCACCAGTAGGGAGACTGGAACCCCTGACTGTTGCCTTCGCTGTTCCCCCAGATCTACCAGTACATCCAGAGCCGCTTCTACCGTTCTCCCGAGGTGCTCCTGGGCACGCCCTACGACCTGGCCATCGACATGTGGTCCCTGGGCTGCATCCTCGTGGAGATGCACACCGGAGAGCCCCTCTTCAGCGGCTCCAATGAGGTGTGCTCCCGAGGAGGGGGTGTGCTGGAGGGGGTGAGGGCCCGGCTGGCCTGATGACCCTGACTGCCCGCCTGCTCACAGGTGGACCAGATGAACCGGATTGTGGAGGTGCTGGGCATCCCACCAGCCCCCATGCTGGACCAGGCACCCAAGGCTCGAAAGTACTTTGAGCGGTTGCCTGGGGGTGGCTGGACCCTACGAAGGACAAAGGAACTCAGGAAGGTGCGGCCCCGGCCCCATGCCGCTCCTCCTACCCCGGGTGGCCCCTCACTCTCTCACACTTGGGGCTCCCTCTCTCCCTGCTTCCTCTCCCTGTGTCTTTCCCTTCCTTCCTCTGCCCCTTGTCTGTCTTTGCTTCCGCCCCTGCCCGCCCCTCTCTCCTACCCACCCCACGACTCTTCTTAGCTTCTCTCTCTCCACTTTCTCTCTTGTGCCTCTGTTCCCCGTGTGTGTCTCCCTGCCCCTCCTGCCCACTGACGGCCACTCTCTTGCCCCCCCTCCCACCCCCTCCCTGCCAGGATTACCAGGGCCCCGGGACACGGCGGCTGCAGGAGGTGCTGGGCGTGCAGACGGGCGGGCCCGGGGGCCGGCGGGCGGGGGAGCCGGGCCACAGCCCCGCCGACTACCTCCGCTTCCAGGACCTGGTGCTGCGCATGCTGGAGTATGAGCCCGCTGCCCGCATCAGCCCGCTGGGGGCTCTGCAGCACGGCTTCTTCCGCCGCACGGCTGATGAGGCCACCAACACGGGCCCGGCAGGCAGCAGTGCCTCCACCTCGCCCGCACCCCTCGACACCTGCCCCTCCTCCAGCACCGCCAGCTCCATCTCCAGCTCTGGTGGGTGCCCAGTGCCAGTCAGGGTAGAACCGGGGTAGTCACCTGGGGGACCTTCACCCAGAGCTTGGAGACCACTTGGTCCTGAGCTGCAGAATGGGTGGGGGCAGAACTCTGATGGCTTGAAGTTCAGAGACCAAACTTGGGGTCAGACTTCTAAAACTGGCTTTGACTCTGATACCCCAAACTGAACTTTGACCCAAATCTCAAAATTGAGCTTGAGCCTCCAAATGGGCACTGGTCCCAAAGCCCAAACCTGGGCCTGGGCCATGAACCGCTCAGCCCGCAGAAAGTCCAGGCACCACCTCTCCTCACAAAAGGTCTCTGCTCTCCTTCCCTGGCATATCTAGGAGGTTCCAGTGGCTCCTCCAATGACAACCGGGCCTACCGCTATAGCAACCGATACTGTGGGGGCCCTGGACCCCCCATCACTGACTGTGAGATGAACAGCCCCCAGGTATGGGGGTCTTAGGGGCTTTGGAGCTGGGTGGTGGGTACTGGGTCTTTAGGGTCTGGGTCTCCCTTACCCACTGTTCCTTTGTTCCTTTAGGTCCCACCCTCTCAGCCGCTGCGCCCCTGGGCAGGGGGTGATGTACCCCACAAGACACATCAGGCCTCTGCTTCGGCCACGTCACTGCCAGGGGCCGGGGCTCAGTTACCCCCCCAGCCCCGATGCCTTGGCCGTCCCCCATCACCCACCTCTCCACCACCCCCGGAGCTGATGGACATGAGCCTGGTGGGCGGCCCTCCTCCAGACTGCTCCCCACCTCACCCAGCGCCTGCACCCCAGCACCCGGCTGCCTCAGCCCTCCGGACTCGGATGACAGGAGGTCGTCCACCCCTCCCACCCCCTGATGACCCTGCCACTCTGGGGCCTCGCTTGGGCCTCCGTGGCGTACCCCAGAGCACGGCAGCCAGCTCATGACCCTGCCCCCTCCCTGGGGCCCCTCCTGAAGCCATACCCACCCCCCCATCTTGGGGGCCCTGGGCTCCCATCCTCATCTCTCCCCTTGACTGGAATTGCTGCTACCCAGCTGGGGTGGGTGAGGCCTGCACTGATTGGGGCCTGGGGCAGGGGATCAAGGAGAGAGGGGTTTAGGCGCACCCTCCCCACTAAGGACTGAACCCTTGGTCCCCTCTCCCCCCTTGTTTTCTATTTATTGTACCAAAGACAGTGGTGGTCCGGTGGTGGGGAGACCCCTCTCACTCCAGGGCCCTAGGAGGGGTGGGGGCAGGTAGAGGGAGATGGCCTTGCTTCTCCTTGCTGTACCCCCCAGTAAAGAGCTTTCTCACATGCCTGCCTGAGCGTTTGCAGGGCCTCGGCTCACCCCGCCCAACCCTCAGAGGCATGGTGGGGAATGGCGTTTGGGTTTGGGGTGCTGAAAGAGCCCTGTCATGTGGGATGTGTCCCTGGGAAAGTTACGGCTACTGGAGCAGACGGGGCTGCGAGAGAACTGGGGCTATGGAACCCTGGACAGATCCTGGATAGGATTCTAGCCCACATTTCCCTTTTCTGGGGTAAACTGAAGCCCTAAGAGAGTAAAGGCCCCAGCTCTGGCCTGTCTCTGGGACGTGTCAGGCTCTGCCCTAATAAGCCATGGGCTTCCACAGAGCCCATGCAGGGATGGCTCCTGATGCCAGGCAGGCGTCCAGCAGGTGCTGAACGTGTGTAGTAGGCCTCTTGATGTCTTCTGGAGAATGGCAGGCAGGCAGGGGGTGTACGTTACCCCCACACGTCGGGTCTCACCCCCTGGAGCCATTGCGGAGCAAAGAGTTTTGAGCTTCTCAGGCAAAAAGATATTCCTGGGGTTCCAGGTAAGTGAGCTTGTTTCCAAGGCAATTTGGAAACTTTTGTCTCCCAGCCGGTCAATCAACAGCCGCATGATTGAAAGGGTATCGTCTCCCGCTGCTGGGACACGGTGCTTCCTGGGAAATGGAGTTCTGCTTAGTGATTTCCCTTGCCTCTGTTCGTTGGGGAACTACAAAGACCAGAGTTCTGTTCGCCCAGTGCTTAGGGGCGGGCTCTCGGGCCTTCAGTTGGCAGTGGGAGGCAGACGGCCGCGGTGTTTGAGGCTGAGGAGAGGGCTGTGTGATTGGGCAGTTTCGGTCGGGCTCTGCGCAGGCGCGGAGCCCTCTGACGCGTGGGGTAGGAGGGTCGCCGCGCTGTGCCGGGGGGCTTGCTTTTGGGTGTTAGTGGTTACAGGGGGCAGGAGGCTGGCCTCGAGGCCCAGCTGCCGCGTCGCGCACGGCATCACTAGCTGCCGGCTCGCGAGAAGCCCCAGGCGGTAGGACCGTCAGACAAGGACTTGGTCACGGACCTGCGTCTGTCCGCTGATGGAGCCGCGTGGAGTGCGGAGGGGAACCGTGGAGGGGGAGATGTTCGCCCAGCCCAGGCCTGAAGCCGGAGGAATGTTTGGAGTGGCGTTGGTGCGGAGGGATGGCTTGGCAAGCAGCCTGGGCGCGAAGGTGAGCCGCAGTGTTAAGCTGTCCGTGGGTGACTTATCGGAAGTTCTGTATGGATTAGGTCGTGAGTTCTGTGTGAATTAGGTTGTGGAAGGTTTTGTTGGTCATTTAGGGATCTTGGATTTTGTCCTGAGGGCAGTGAAAAGCCAGGGTTGAATTTCTAGAAGGGTAGGAGCGAGGTCCAATGTGCTGCCTTCTGGAAGTGGATTCATGGAAAAGTGTGGGAGCCTGGAGTGGCGGCTGTGTCGGTTTTTCCGCAAGAGATGCTGGGGATGGATCAGATCAGGGGTCTTGCTTGGGAGGGGAGGAAGGATGTAGGGGGCTGAGATGACCTGAAGGCTGAGTTGACAGCTTGTGCGTGAGGCCTCATGGGAAGGGGCAGCGGAGAAGAACAGGAAAGGGCCATCTTCAGCAGGTAGACCAGGACCTAGCACGTTGCAGATGGTTAATAAAAATTTGTGAATGAACAGTCTTCAGAGGCACTGTTATGATCTCCCTTCTGCAGTGAGGATGCTGAGGGCAGAGGAAGTTAAGTAATTCACAGAAGATCACATAGCTAGGAAGAGCAGGGCTGAGCGTGTGTGTGTGTGTGTGTGTGTGTGTCCACACCATTGGTGTAGCAATGTGCTACATCATGCAGTTCCTGTAAGGAATTTGGGATAAGCATGGAAATGTACATCCCCAAGTTTCAGCCCAGAACTCTCCCCAGACCCCCAGACCTGCCGAGTGGCTTCTACATGGTATTTCTTCTTGGGTAGCCAGATATCTTGAGAGTAATTTCTGCCAAATTGAACTTACTCCACACTCTATTTCTCCCGAGTTCTCAGTAAATGCCACCTCCATTTTGCAGTTGCTCAGACCAAAAGCCTTCGCTATGTCCTTGACGCCCCACTTTGTCTCACACCCATGTTTGGTCCATCAGCAAATATTTTCAAAGTATATTGAGAACCTGACCATTTCTTCCCACTTCCACTAGTGTCCCCCGGTTCCCGTCCACCCTATCTGCCTAAATTATGACAGTTTCTTCAGTGGTCTCCCTGCTCCACACCGTCAGTCCCTCACATCATCCAGGGGTGCTGTGAAAAACCTGTGTCAGGTCACGTCTCCCCTGCCAATACCTTCCTGTGGGCTCCATCCCACAGAGAGGAGATTCCGGCATCCTCTCTGTGGCCTGCTAGCCCCTGTGTGGTCTGCCACTTTCTGACATCATCTGTTCCTCTCGCCTGACTCATTCTGCTTCAGCCACACTGGCCTCAGGGCCTTTGCACTTGCTGTCCTCTTTACCTGGAGCTCTCTTCTCCAAAATAGTCAAGGTTCACCTTCATTTCCTTTAGGTCTTTACCCAGATGTCACCTTGTCTTTGAAATCTTTCCTGTTTTAGGATTGTACCACCAACATGCACTCATTTCCCTTTAACTTCTTCCTTGTCATTAATCATGTGCTATTTAACGTACTATGTAATTTTCTCATCCTGCCTATTGTCTGTCTGTCTGCCACCCCAGCAGACCATAAGCTTCATGAGGGCAAGACGCTTGTCTACATCGTGCTTTGTCTCCAGCACCTAGAAGAGCTGTTCGCACATAATCAGCACAGTCACTACGTTTTGAATGGATGGGTGGATGGTTTCAGAGCCCAGATCCTAACCCCAGCATTTTCAGTGTTCTGACTGTCCTCTTTCCACAGAACTTGAAGGGGCTTAAAGTTTTCTGAGGTCTCAGACCTTCAACAAGTATTTCATCTTGCCTCTGCTTTGTGTTCAGCATAGAGAAGACAACAGAGAACAAAATAGTTCCCTCAAAGAACTCAGTCTCGGGTGGGCATTGAAATTGTCATCTGTTCACACAAAAATGAAATTACAAAGAAAAATAGAGTACTTAAGAGCACAACAGGAAATCTAACCTGAGCCCTAAGAAGTGAGGTTTAATTTGATGAAGGAGTAGGAGTTAACTGTTAAGAAGTAAGTGGGGGAGGGGTAGAACCCCAAGACTGAAGGGGAGCAAGAGGCGAGACCCAAGTAGATCTGTAAGAAGTTTGTGTCCTTGCCCCATGTGTATTGGCAAGTTGTAGAAGAACTGGAAGCAATAGAAGGAGGCCTGGTGTGTTAAGAGGGGATCACTGACTGCTGTGTGGAAAATTTAAATTGAGGATTAAGACTTGAAGTGGGGGAGACCTATGGGGGGCTGAAGATTCAAAATAGCTGCTACTAAAGAAGGCCTTGCATTCTTTGCCGTTTCTCCAGTCAAGAAGTAGGGTCTTCTGTTAATCAGGCTAGCCTGTGACTTGTTTTGACCGTGAGTGTGGTGGACGTGACTTTGTGGCCAGGGCGCCTAGCAGTGCTGTTTCCACTCTCTTGGAGCCTTGAGCTGCTGTGCAAGGAAGTCCAGTGGAAAGACAGAGGCCCAGCCAGCCCCCAGTGCTCCAGCTGTTGTAGCTGATGTGGAAGTCATGTGAGGGGTGCCCCCAGGATCGTCCAGCCTGGCTCCCAGCTCACACCACGTGGGTGGAGCAGAGATGAGCCAGCCCCACTCGCCTCACCCACAGTACTGAATTGTGAGTACATAGTGGTTGCTATTTTACACGACCGTTGGGATGACTTGTTACTCAGCATTAGCTACCCAAGACCAGCTTCTGAGCTTCTATGTTATATCAGCTGACTTGATCCTCCAAAGACACTCTATGTGGTAATTTCATGATCCCCGTTATCAGATGAGGACACGAGGTGCAGAGACATCAGTGGCGTCCTGGCTGGCATGGCACAAGCGCTGCTTATCTGTCATGGTGGTTGGTGTCAAAACTTCAGTGTTTGTTAAAAAAGCGCTAGATGAATAAAAGCATCATGAACTCACTTCTAGTGGTCTGACATCAGATAAGGGACTTCTCTCCGGGACTCAGTTTACTCGCTGCGGAATGGGAATTTGCTAATATTCACCTCAAAGGGCCATCGGGAGGCGCGCAGGGCTGGACAGAGTGCAGCCCGGTGAGCCACAGGGCGCGCGGCAGGGATGGCCGTCACGTGAGGCAGGCAGCCAGGTTTCTTCCGGGGTGGTGACCTCGGGGCCGCAGGGATGCAGCATCCTCAGCAGGCAGGTCCAGCCGGAGCCGGGGAGGCCTCGGGTCCCTGCTGACAGAGTAGGAGTGCTCAGGCCTCGTCTCGGAACTTTCATAGTAGGTGTCCGCGTAAATCTTCTCATTATTTAAGCTGTCTTGAAGAACTTTCTTGAGCTTTCTAGTAAAACCAACATCCTAGCTGAACCCAGGAGTTAAATCGCTTGTTGCTACGTCTTAATAGGTCCTAGGTACTTAGCGAACTGGGCTCTGCTTCAGACGCCGGTGTTATGACAGGAAACGGTAAACGGGACCTGGAGAGCGCGGCCTCAGGGCGCTTGTGCTGCTGCAGTGGGGAAAGTGGGTGATAAACACTCATGACAGGACTGCGAAGGTCAAGTGCTGGCGAAATAGAAAGTGACACAAACTGGAGGAGGGTCAATAAGATCTTTAAGGAAATGTTATTGATGGTGGGACCTGGCAAAAATGGAAGGACATTTCCAGTCAGGGAAAAACCGCAAGTTCAGAGGCGCTGAGGCACTCGCGGAGGAGCTGCAGGGAGAGCAGGCTGGCCGGGCCATGCGGGGCTTGGCGGGCCGTGGCAAGCACAGGAGGGCAAGCACGGGCGCTCCGAGTCCGCGGGATGTGGCCCTAACACTGCAGTAAGGGTCCTCTGCCGCGTGGTCCCAGGGTGGAAGCAGGATGCCGCAGAAGAGGCGACGGAGGCCTGGCCCAGGTGGCAGCTGTGGAGGTGGGGAGGTGTCAGATCTGGGGTGTCTGCAGGAAGACAGACGGGGACTGCGGGGTGGGTGAGATCGAGGAGTCAGCAGCGTTAGCTTGCTAAGGTCCGTGGGGCAAGCAGAGGAAGGAGGTGATACCCGAGCAGGTGTGGCTGTGTCGGGCGAGTGTGGACAGTCCCGGGGGGCTGAGCAGACACGGAGGTGAGATCTGGGCTGGAGCTAGAAATTTGGGAGTTGTTGGCATTCGGTGGTGCTGAGGCCCAGAATGAGAGTCCTAGTGGAGGGGCATAGATGGAAGTGAGGGCTGGGAGGAGGGCGGGGGGCCCACTAGGCCGTCTTGCAGTTCGGGAGACGAGGATGGTGGCGGCAGTTGGCATCAGGCCGTGGCGGGACTGAGCAGCAGGCCTCTGGTGGCGCTTCGTGGCTTGACCACGGGGATGACGGAAGGAGGGGACAGGGGCTCCTTGCAGACGGCACAGCACTGGCACGGGCCCACCTGCCCCTTGGGCACGGCCTCTCGGTGTCTGCGCTTCCCTTCGGCAAGCCGCGGGCCGGGCCTGGCTGGATTCTTGTCCCGACTCTTGTACCCTTCTGGTGCAGTTCCACACCTCCTCGTTCCTGTCCCAAACCCCCTAGACTTGATCTCTGGGTGTCTGACCCCCCTCAGCCTGCCACAGCCGCGGGTTCCCGCAGCAATAACTGTCTGCTGGGAAAGGCAGTGGCCTGTCCAGGCCCCTCAGATATGCCAGTGAAGTGTGGTCCTGACAGTCGGTGTTTGGAGGCCGGTGGGGGAACGATGTACCCCTGTTTGAGTAGGTAGATGGGACTGCCCGTTTCTGTGGTCTCGGGCTGGCTTCATGGGGTGAATGGGCCAGAGGAGACTAGGCAGGCGGGACCTGGCAGGCAGAGAACAGGGCGGGGCCAGGTTCGGAAGTGATGGGGGTGCAGGCTCAGCTTCCACCTGGCCCTCCCCCCAGGGAGAAGCTCGCTGCTGGTCACTCGGAAGCGGGCGGTGACCGACACCGTGGCCACACTGCCCCTGGCAGGCAGGGCCGGGGGCCGGTGGGGAGGGACCTGACCTGGCCCAGGTGTTGGAAGCACTTCCGGAGTAGGCTCCACACCGGCTGGGGCTGAGGAGCTAGATGAGGGGTTAGGGACACTGCTGTGAGGCCCAGAGGCCAGTGGGCGCTTTCGGAGAATGCCTTCTTGGAGCTTTGTTTTTACTTAACTTACATTTACGGAAAAGCTGCGGAGATGTACAGAGATGCCACACACCCGCGCCCAGCTCCCCCTGCTGGTGACGCCGTGCGCGGTGAAGGGACCCTGGTCACCACTGCAGGCGCCACAGTCTGCTAACTGGGCTCATTGTCCCCCCGCTTGCCACTAGTGTTCTTTCTCTGTCCCAGGGTCCAGTCCAGCACGCCACGTTGCATTTATTCACCCTGTCTCCTTGTCTCCTCCAGTCTGGGACGGTTTCTCAGTCCCCTTGGTTTCCGTGACCCTGACACGTTGAGCGGTCCCGGCCAGGTGTTCCGCAGAGTGCCCGTCGTCTGGGTCATTGCAGGGTCTTTCTCGCGGGCAGACGGGGGCTCTGGTCTTGGAAGGTGCCCGTGGGGGGCCTGGGTCACGCGCTCAAGCCGCCTCTGCAGTTGCCGGCCCCCCTTCCTTCCCTTAGCAGCACCGCGGAACCCAGCCCACACTCCGAGGGAGCGCCAGCTCCTGGGGGAGGGGATCTTCATACGTTAAAACCACCACCGTCATTAATAAAACGGGCAGATAATGGAGTTTGTGCCGATGTCCAGTTTCTCCTGCAAGCCCCCCCCACCCATTGCCACGTTCATCAGTCTCCTGGCCCAGAAGCTGTTGCCCTGTGGCCTAAGGGTGGTTTTCTGTTGCCCTCATGTCTTCGGCATCTATTACGTGGCCGCCTTGTGGAGGATATTTCATTTGTCTTATCTCTGCGGTTGTGGATTGTTTGCCCTCTGGGTGTGGCCCAGCGCCCCGCTCCTCTTCACACAGGCCTCTGGCCCCGGCTCCTGTGCTCCTGACTCTTTCCTCTCGCCCAGGCTTCTCCTTCCTCCAGGCGCTGCAGATGTTCCAGGCTCGTCCTGCGTCTGCCCTGGGCCTTCCTCCAGGCAGCCCTGGCTCCTTGTTTTGGAGGGTGATACTGGAGACCCAGGCCTGGGTCGGGGTGGCTGTGCCATCTGGGGTGTGGCCAGTGCCGTAGCCCGCAGAGCCCGTGTGCGGGCCGCTCTCCTCATCTGCCTGTGAGAGGCAGCGGGGCCACGCTTACATCTCCGCCCGGCGGCCCCAAAGCACCCCTCCTCCCTGCTCCCTCGCTCCGCGACTTCTAGCGGGGAGAAGCACGGCTGGGGGCGTATCTGGTGTTCGTCCTGCTGGCCACGTGGCGTGTTGGCCGTGCTTGCGTTTATGCACACCCTCTGCCCCTGGTTTCTGGAAGCTGCTGTACCCCGATTTCTCTCCTGTCTTCCTTCACCGCAAGAGCTTCTGCTCATCTGCTCTTCACCCATCTTAAGTGGGGGGTTCTCCACTCCTCCCACCTGCCTGGGCCGTCTTACCCTCTTCTGTGGTCAGTGTCCATCTCTGTGCTGATGACACCCACTCTCTGCCCTTAGCCCTGACCTTTGACAGGAGCCCAAATCCGGGGGTCCTGCGGCCTCAGGAGGCCCCCCCATCCCACCCTCAGCTCTGGGTGATCCCTGGGCCCTTACCGTCTGCTGTGCCCAAAATTGCAAACCTGCTTCTCTTGGCCCCTCCTCAGGAGTGGCCCCAGAGACCCCTGGCCTGTCTTCGATGCCTCCCCCAGCCCCCGTGGCTTGTCCCCAGGTCACGCGCCCCTTCCCTTCTCTGGAGGCCCTGCGGTGTGCGGCTCTGTCCCTCACACCTTGTCTGCCGGGCCTCCCACCCCGCTCTTCCCTGGGCAGTGGCAGGGATTTCCGAGAAGCACAGTCTGGCTCAGCCCTCCCGCCGGCAGCCTGGCCCTGGCGCTCCGACGCCCTCTGGGCCAGGCCCAGCTCCTTGGCCTGACGCTGCAGGCGTGTGGTCGGGCCGAGCCTCACCCAGGCCGCCCACCCCCTTCCCGCTTGTGTTGCTTTGAAGCAGCCCCAGACGCCATCGCGTCAGGACGGAGGCAGTGTGGCCACTGGTTGTCTCTGGGTGTTGACACTGGGGGAGCTTCACTTTCAAAAAAAGCTTGTACTGAATGCATTTTCATCGAAGACTTATTCTGATCGCTGTGGTGGGAGAAGATGACAAGGAAAGATCCCTGTGCGTGCGAGTGGAGGGGAGATCGTTTCAGGGATCGCTGTTACTTTAGGGATTCGGCTGGCAGGAGGAGGACGGGGGCTCTCTGCCGGCCAGCATGCGCCAGTGTGACTTCGGGTGCGCCCGAGCTCCCCCCACATGGCCCAAGGCGCTTTCTTCCGTTGACAGTCACAGTTGTCACTGGAAATGGGACGTGTGTAGTTTCTCCAAATGGCGCCTCACAGCCCGGGAGCAGGTGGCTTCTGTGAAAGGGTTTTGTGTGTGTTGAGGGAGGTGACTAAGGACCAGCCCTAGAGGAGTCTGGTCTGCGGGGCCTCGTGCGGCTCCGGGCCCCTGCGCCAGGCCCTCCCAAGCCCTCCCCAGAGCTCAGTCCCCCTCGAGCTGCCCTTTGGAATGGCTGCCCTGCCGACTGTCAGCAAGGCCTCAAGACCGGGGTGAGTGGCCGCAGGGCGGAAGCAGGCCCACTGGGCCGCGCACCCCCTGGCCCCTCGACTCCGTTCTGAAAGGGGGTGCTCACGTTCCCGAGAGTACAGGTTCTTTCCAGAAGAAAGGCTTAAGTTTCTTCTGCAGCTGCTAAAAGTGGTTTACAACATCTGCAGTTATTTATAAAGGAAAACACGTTGGACTTTTATTTTTCCTGGGGAAAATTCTAAACATGAGAAAGCAAAGAGAAAACTCCGGGGACTGCCTGTCCCCTCCCCCAGCGTCAGTCACAGCTCCCCGTGGCCATGCCCCAAAGTCTGCACGTTTTTCTCCCTCGTTCAGTTGTTTTCAAGCAGATCCAGATAGGTTTTGTTAAAAGGCTTAATTTTTTTTTTTTTTTTTAGAAAAAAGGGAACCTATAATTCCTTGACCCCAAGCTCTCCCCTGCTGGCAAAGTGGACCCCCTTGTTGATTCTCTCACTTTCCAAAGGCCGAGCCTGGGTGACACCACTCCCCACCCCGCCCCCCCCCCTCCTGTAACCCTACCCTCCCGGCATTTCTCCACGTTGCTCTGGAGCCTGAAAACGATCCCTTTCCTGGCTGTGGCCATGGCCATGCTGGCACTGCCCAGCGTGCCCGGTCTCGTAGTGGGGTGTTTCATCTGGGCGCAGCGTTTGGCTGTGACTCTGTCCTCTCCCCTTATTTGGGTGATTTTCTGGATGCGCCCTCCACTCAAACCAGGTCAGCCCTCCTGCACTGCTGTCCCTGTAACTTCACCTCAGGCACATGATGTTTGTCCCGGTGAGAGCGAACCCCCCACGGGGGTCTGGGTGCCCTACCGAGGGAGCTCCCTGAGGGCAGGTACCTGGGTCTGTCTCTATCCCTGTTGTGTTCCTGGCACCACCTGGCTCTCGATGATGATGCTGTGTGTCTGATTGAATGAGTGAATGAATGAGTGATGGATGAGGTCAGTAGCTGGGCATTTATCTTGAGGGCAATAGGAAGCCACAGAGGTGTTTCAGGAAGAACTGGTACCGGTTTTCTCGAACTAATGTGCATATAAATTCCCTGGCATCTCGTCATAGTGCAGGTTCTGAGCCCACAGGTCTGGGTAGGGGCTGGGATTCTGCATTTCTTGCAAGCTCCCGAGTCACACCACGCTTGGGTGGAGAGGGTCCTGCTCTGTGCCCAGTGCAGCAGCCACGCGCCACGGGGGCAGCAAGGCATGTGTGACTCAAGACGTACTTTAGGTGTAAAATTCCCACCCAATTTCAAAGACTTAGTACAAAAAAGAGAATGTAAAATGTCTCCATAATTTTTATATTGATCACATGTTAATACGGTAATATTTTGGATATATCAAGTCAAATAAACTATATTATTAAAATTAACTTCATGTGTTTTTTTTTTAATATGGCTACTAGATAGTTTAAAAATCACATTTCTGGCTCTTCTGGTGTCTGGTGGCTTATACTGGCCTAGCAAACTCCAGATTCCCTCTCATCTCTAAATGGCGTCATGATTTTCCTCTCCTCCGAGCACCCTCCTGCCTCCTAACCACTTCCTCACAATTTCATTTATCTCCCAGGTCGCGATTACAATGTCTCCTCCTCCAGGAAGCCCTCTTTGATCTCTGCTATAGGTCAGGAGACTGTTCTGGGCTTCCCTCATCTCAGCCTGACCGTTGGTGATAGCAGCGTCTACACGTCAGTCTCCCTCTGTAGACAGGTAAATCCATGAGCTGGGGAGGAAGTGTGTTCCCGCCGCTCCTTTATCTGCAGCGCCTGGCACAGAGTCATCGTGTTCCCTGGGAGGAGACTAGGGTGGGCACACACATTCTACAGCTCTTGGACCGGACCACGAAATCAGCTCTGCAGGCTCGTTTGCTGCCCCGACCACATCAGGGCAGTTTCCACTGGCTGGTGGTTCCCGGGTATGCAGGGGCCTCGCGAGGGTCTCCTCAGCCTCCCTGTGGACTTCTTGTGCCTTCATCTCTGAGCGCCCCTGCAGCTCCTCTGCTGATGGGCTGATTTATATCGGCTATTCATAGTACCACACAGGTTTTGCTAAAGATTTGTGCCAGTCTGAGATTTCCCTTATTTTCTTTTTTGTTTCTTAACCGCATGGAACCGTTGCTTTGTAGGAAAAAAAAACAACTGCTTAGCCACGGTATGTTGGTTTTTTCCTTTGAGATTCTTCTAGCTCTTCAGCAGTGGCATAATTTATTTGCTACCAGAAATTATTCGCTCACCCTCGTCAGGAAATCAGACTCCAGGGGTCCACTCCCCTTTCCGCGGTTGCTTGTTCAGGCGCCTCCAGTGCGCCTCTCTGCTTTCAGCAAGGCCACGGACTTGGTTCCGTTGCCCCCCTTGCCTCACCCTTGCCCTGCCCACCATGCCCCCACCCACAATTCATGGCCGCAGCCCCTCTACAGTCCCTTCCTCTTGTCTTTCGGTTCCAGGCGTGTGATGAAAAGCCAGCCCTGGATAATAACAAAGATGTGGCCTGGAGTGGGGAAGGGCCACTCTGAAAGGATGTTTTACTGTGGCTTCCCCAGCCTCCCTTATTCTCAGGCCCCGCGAGGTGGCATTTTACACCCTCAACTTGGCAAAATTTCTTTTTTTTTTTTTTTAAAGATTCATTTATTTATACATACAAGCTGGGGTACAGGCCAGAGGCGTGGGGCAGCGAGAGGGTTCACCAGAGACAGAGCGGGGAGCAGAACAGGCAGATTGGCGGAAATATACTGCTGAGGGGAGCAGCGGGCCAGGCAGGAGAGGTCTGCGCCATGTGGGATTCTCCCTGACTGGGCGTCGAACTCGTATCGCGCACTGCCGACAGCTCCACAGCGCAGCGCTCAACCGCTGCGCCACCAGGGAGGCCCGACTTGGCAAAACTTCTGATGAGAGGATGTGGATTGCCAGGATGTCCCGCACCTCCCTTGGGGAGCGGTTATATTATTTTGGAAGCCTGCGTCCTCTGAGATTGTAGAAAAGATGTATTGGTCTCTGCCCTGGTTCCTGTGCTTTCCTGGGTGATGGGGGTGTCCTTTGTTCTCTTGAGGTGACTCTGGCTCCTGGATAGGGGCTGGTCACAAAGAACAAGGAACGAGCCATGATTAGAACCCTGGGATTTCAGCCTCCCCACCCACCCCTCCATTCTCTAGAGAGAAGGGCTGAACATGGAGCTAATGATCGTTCATGTCTATGTGATGAAGCCTCCACAAAAATCCCAGAAGTTGCCCTCCCTGGTGACGCAATGGGTTAAGCACAGCACTATGAAGCTATCCAGAGCCACTGCAGCACAAGTTCGATACCCGGCCAGGGAGATTCCCACATGGCGCAGCAGACCTCTCCTGCCTCGCCCGCTGCTCCCCTCAGCAGTGTACTTCCGTCAATTTGCCTGTTCTGCTCCCCGCTCTGTCTCTGGTGAATCCTCTCACCACCCCATGCCTTTGGCCTACACCCTAGCTTGTATGCAAAAATAAATCTAAAAAAAAAAAAAAGTCCCAAAAGTTTGAGGATCAGGAAGTTTCCAAATTGGCACACACATCCACACCAGGAGGGTGATGTACCCTGAATCCACAGGGCCAGAGTACTGTGCTCCAGACCCACCCAGACTTTGTGAAGTGCTACCTCATCATCTGGTTGTTCATTCATATCCTTTATCATGCCTTCAATAAACCATTAAATGTGTGTCCATGAGTTCTAATGAAATAATTATTATAACAAATTAACAAAACCTGAGGTGGGGTTCTGGGAGCCTCTGATGTGTAACCAAATCAGACAAAAGTTGTTATCAGTCTGGGGACCTAGTACTTGCAGTTGACATCTGAAGTGAGGTGGGACTGAGCCCTTAACCTGTGGGATCGGACCCTCTCTCCAGGAAGATGGTATCCGAATTGAGCTAAATTGTAGGACACCCAGCTGGTGGTGTAGAGGATTGGTTGGTGTGGGGACACCCTCCACACATTTGGTCACCAGAAGTGAGGTGTTTTGTGTGAGTAGTTAAAGGGCCGCACAGGGAGAAAACACACAGCAGGGGAAAACTGGGTTATCATCTACACAGAAAGAAGAAACACTTGCCTGTACAAGTTCATCATACTCAGCATCTCCAATGCTAGATACATAACTGAAAAGGAACTTGAGCATTTGCACCAGGTGAGATGTCCAAGACAGTCTGTGAATTAAAGTCTGATGGCAAAAAATCAGAAACCTGACATCCACTAAAAAAAAAAACAGATAAATCAGTTGTGCTATAGATGCATGTGATGGAATACTATACAGCAATGAAAAGGAAAGGTACTAAATTCACAAAGGAAAGAATGGGTCTTAAAAAAAACAAGGAGGGAATAGGGCAAAATTCAAAAGATTCCATATAGGTTCACATTATTTTTATAAAACTTAAAACCAAGCACAAGGAAACATTATTTAGGCTTACAAAAATAGGTGCTAAACCTGTGTCTTCAAATAGCAAGGCAAGGGAAGGGAAACTGGGGATTTGTTGCATTATATACTTAAAATGGGTATATTTTATGGCGTGTAAATTATACTCAAAGTTGAAAGAGAGGTGGGCAAGGTCCTTGTCTTGCTTCCAGATAGGCTGTGTAAGGAAGCGTTGCTGGGGCAGATGTCACCATCTGGTGACCCAGCTGCCAATGAAGATGGCTGGACAGAACAAAAGGGCCCGTCTCTGATCACATCACTGAGTCACCTAAGGGCTTTTGCTGTCTTCACTCTATCTCCAGCACCAACACCAAGAACTCTGCATGGCAACCAGTTGGTGCTTATTAATTGACTTCTGAGGACTTGGGTAAAACTGATTGCTGGTGTCTCCCCTCCACTCAGAGTGGCGCTGCTGGTCCTGGGGACCCCGTTGGAGAACCACGGAGTTAAATGTTACTGTTCTGGTCTGCGGCTCTCCCTCCCTGGCGGTTGTGCCGTCACCTCAGGTGCTCTGGACTCGCTCTTCCTGCTGACTCAGGCCTCTCTCTCCTCGCCCTTCCCTCTGGCACCAGTTTTGATAGTTGGCTTCTCTGTGCTGGTAACTGGAGCCCTGAACCCAGCTTTCTGCCGAGAGTCGCCCCAGCCTCCACCTGTTCGTGGCACCTGATGGATGGTGCCTTCAACCACAACCGCTCCTTTTTGGGGCAGCCTGCAGAACCGTGTCCAGATTTCTTTATATAAGCAGACACCTTTCCTCCAAGTCAGTAGAGGCTGCGCTTGCCACGGCACTCCTGACCCCGGCAGGCCACCCCAACCCCCAGCACACGCGCTCCCTCGGCCCTGTCACAGGCATTTCTTTGCTTGGCTGATACAAATGGTTTTAAGCGCAGGACCAATGAAACCCCCTCCAGCAGGCTCCCGGCAACATGACCTGCTAGCTGGAGCAAGAAGGACCATGTGCTGGGAGCTGGGGGGAGGGGGTGGCCGGAGATGAGGTGAGAGAGACTGTATACAGGGAGAGCTCGGACTCTCTCCTAGAAGCGGTAAACAAACTGTGGCACATTTTCTGATGTCGAGATAGTAATCCTATCGTTTATTGTGAATCATTATCTCAGCATGCTGCCAGTTCGCTTTGCTGATATTTGACGTGGAATTTTCCTTCTGTGATCATGAATGCCATTGGTCTTCTTTTTTCTTCTCTCATTTTTCTAGGCGTGTAAGGAAATTATACTACATAGAATGATTTGGGCAGTGTGCCGCCTTCTGTTCTCCGATGGATGGTGCCTTCACCCACAACCGCTCCTTTTGGGGCAGCCTGCAGACCCATTTTCAGCTTTCTTATATAAGCAGTCCTTTTCTCCAAGTCACTAGAGGCTGCGCCCCAGAGTAGCAAATCTAGAATTTCTGTCTTTGAATGTGTAGTAGAATGGACTATAAAATTGTTTAAGTGCCAGGCTTTACTTTCTTTGTCACTTCTTGTTTTATCAGTCTATTTAGATTTATTACCTTTTGGTATACCAATTATTGCCATTAATACTTCGGTGGAGAATTTTTTTGCACCTAAATTAAGTTTCTTGGTATAAGACAGCATAAAATATCCCCTGCCCAGGCTAGTGCGTCGAGAGATCCAGCCCTAGCTCTTGCTTGGACATCAGGGGAAGGGCCTCTGGAAACACAGACGGAAACTTGGACAGAACATCGTCGTGGAGAGCAGGGCGCATGGCCGGGTCTCTCACCCCGCGTCCACTCGTGTTCACGGACCAGTTTGTGGATCTGGGGAGCCGCAGTCCCCACTCCGCAGAGGGAAGCTCTCCCAGCAGACTCAGCACCATCTTTCAGGTGATGCGCGATGGCGCCCCCTGGTGCTCGTACTTTGTGGTAACCTTGAAGTTAGGCGCTGTGGCCCCAGCGCCATCGGCGCCCAGATCTTGGCTACATCCGCGGCCCCAAACTCACCTGGCATACCATGGGTTCGAGGCTTCTACCTACAGACTCAGGGTCCCACCGTCACTACCCCTGCTTGGTCGCGGGATCATACACAGCTCATCACATCCTCCAAGGACCGCACCTCTGCACACGTGGTCAATTGTCTAAACAACGGCATAAAGTTCTCCACACAAGCTGCTCCCAATTTGTAATGCTTTTTGTTCTTAAATATTCACACAGCAGTTAATAAGGTAAACACCCGTGAATTCACCGCTCAGCTTTAGAAATTCTTTTTTTTCTTTTTTTAATATAATATTTATTTTTGTTATTCGTATCTTTTACATTATTGTGTGTTCCCCATAAGTTACCCACCACCTGTCACCTGTTCACCCGTGGAGCCATCACCATAGTCCGTGCTCACCTCTTCCCCCCTCTTCAGACCTCCCCCTCCCCTCCCTCCCTGCTGAATGTCACTTTCTTATTTGGCTCCCCTATATTCCTGTTATAAGTGAAACCATTCGATAATTTTCTCTTTCTTTCTGGCTTATTTCACTGATCATGATCCCCTCTAGGTCCATCCATGTTGCTGCAAATTGCATGTGTTTGTCTTTTTTGAATGCTGAATAGTATTCCATTGTGTATATGTACCACATCTTCTTGATCCAGTCATCT